>OZ022246.1:11139319-11191819 GCA_963978895.1 Erpobdella octoculata
GTCGGCGTGACTCGAACGGAAAGAAAAATGCGGAATGCTGAGCTGCCTGATCAGAGTGATGTTGTTTTGTTGATGTTTTGTTGATGTGTTGTTGATTTATTGTTGGTTTCTTGATGAGTTGTTGGTTTGTTGATGTTTTGTTGGTTTGTTGATGAGTTTTTGGTTTGTTGATGTGTTCTTAAAAATTCAAAACTGAAGGAAAAACTTAAAAAAGTAATAATTTTGGTTGCAAAAACTTACACGAAACTTAAAATGAAATTATTTATATACACATCAATGTAATATACTACTATATTCCCTGATAGATATCAATATAATATACTGCAAAATTGATTAGTTGGTGTTTTGTTGATATGTTGTTGATTTTTTGATGTGTTGTTGGTTTGTTGATGTATCGTTGTTTTGTTGGTTTGTTGATGAATTGATGGTTTGTTGATGTGCTGTTGGTTTGTTGATGTGCTGTTGGTTTGTTGATGTGTTGTTGATTTGTTGATGGTTTGTTAGTTGCTCTACGACGTGGGGTATCCTGAGTTGCAGTGGTGGTTCCAAGGGGGCGTCATTTGAATTTGGAGGTCAAGGAAGACATAAATAAAGAGTAAGTTGTAGACAAATTTTAGAAAATGTTGCCCGACAATCCCGCCCCGCCCCAGTCATCACCTATTTTTGGAGGCAAAAAACATTTAGTAGAAGAAATATTTGTAATGTTCGGGTGTTGAAAAAATTGTTACCCCCCTCCTCCAAGGAATTGCTGAAATGGTGCTCTTGGGTTGTTCTTGTTAAAGAGCTCCACAAATCAACACAATCTCTTTTGCCAGTGAAATTCAGAAAACGTTTTAAAAATAAACTAATTACAATCCTGGGTAAGATTGGGTGTCTTTAAAAATTGTTAATCTAAATTCGATTTTTTCACAATAAAATGAAGGATATCACAGACATAGTGTGTACTATGGTTTTACACGCAACTTTTTCAGTATTTGCACTATATTAAAACATGACTGAGTCATGGTTCTAACACTTTCTGCCATCAAATTTTAGACCGTTCAACCGATTTCAATCCGGTACAACTAAAAGCAGTTGGAGTCTCATGTCCCGTACAGTCAATATGGTGCTGTGCCACTCAAGCAGGAACGAAATTAAAACATTTGATAAACTGCTTCGTCTAAACAAAACAAAACAAAACAAATGGGATGTCCAATAACGTAAGTCGATATACATTATTAACTAATAAAGCAAATCAACGCAATCAAAAAGATGAATATTTTCACAATGATTTTTTTTCACAATAAATTGTCTCTTGATAAATATGCAGAACATACAAGAAAGAAAAAAATTGAGAAAGAGAGAAAGAGAGAGAGAGAAAGAGAGAGAAAGAGAGAGAGAAAGAGAGAGAGAGAGAGAGAGAGAGAGAGAGAGAGAGAGAGAGAGAGAGAGAGAGAGAGAGAGAGAGAGAGAGAGAGAGAGAGAGAGAGAGAGAGATGTTCCCCTGTCCACCAAATGAGGCTACTAGAGAAAGACAGAGAAAGAGAGAGGGAAAGAGAGAAAAAGAGATATTAATGGGTTAGTTAAGTCTGGAGTGACATCATAAGGCCCAGTTAGAGCATTACAAAAATCAGTGGTAGTTAGGTTTGAGAAGATTATAAACATGTTCGGCAATCATATTAGCAAGTTTTTTTTATGAAAAAATGCTATCCAAACCAGGTATATAGATACGGTCTTTGTTGAGTACGTTAGACCGTGTTCATGTTTGCTAAAAGAGCTGTTCAGAATGTGTCATGTGTGTGTCCAATGTAAGTCTTGGAGTTTTATTTATGCGTGGACAAGTAAGTCTTGCAATCTACATTCGAGAAGTCTTTTACCCAATTTCCACGATCATTAAAATTCACGAATAGCTCATCATCTAGACACAATTCCACTACGGCCACTAACAAAAATCCAGCTGAACCACAAACAGCAAACTACTTCCGGTTGTTGTTATTCCGTCTTTAACTCCTTCCTCAGAAACTTTCATTGAACATATCCGTCAACTTTCTTGTATTATACTGTCCAGGAATATCATCAGAGTTTCATTCTGAATATCAAACACGTGCTCATCTTCTTCAGGACCATCATTATCCAATGCCGTTCGGGGACGGTCCCTAATTTCATTTTTTTTCTCATTATCGATCAAGCCTCTTTTTCTCAATTCGGGAATGGACAGTTGTTCCAACGATTTTCAAACCATTCTGCAAAAAATTGTGTTCATACAACAAATGTTACGATATTGCCGATCGTTTAAGGGCTCCTTAGACTCGCTTTAGATGATCAGTAATTTCTCGTCAATATATTTACAAAGAGCAATAATGTACCTAGGTGTGTCTGCTCAAGCATCATATCCAAACCGCCGGAGCCATTTAAACGAAATTTAGCTTGGAGGTATTTTGTATTGGAAAGAAGATTTTAGCATTTAAAATAAAATCTTTTTATTTTACGTTTTATCGGCAAAAAACGCAATAAGTTGAATAAAAATACCCATGCAACCAGGGACGTCATTTGCGGGGGGCAGGGGGGCAATTGCCTTCCCCCTAAGGATTTGGCGAAAAAAATTGCTTAAGAAAACAAATAGCTACAAAGTTTTTGGAGAAGATTTTTAGGAAATTTTTTTCAAAGTAGCTGCGAATACTCTCTCTCGGTCATCTGCTCTTTTGAGAAAAAAGTGTTTAAAGTTTGGAATTTTTTTAAGTAGCTATCAATGATGGATGCTGATTTTGGGAACATGGGACAATGCCTTGCGTTAGCAAATAGCCAGTATGCATTGTATAATTTTAGTTTATTGATTTTTATTTAAAAACATAATATTTGTAAAGACAATTATTTTTTCACAACGTGTTTTTTCATTTCATCAGTGTAATCTAAAAAAAATTGTACTCACAAAACACTGATCAGAGTTGGTACCAGACTAGAGCACTGCACGGGACGTGTTCGGTGCGGGACTTTATGTAAGGGACAAGGGTTATCAAACGGATCAGGCCAGACCAAAAATAGCATGGGTCGAGGCTATTTAGCTGAGCCATGGGTTTTTGTGGTAATGAAAATGAACAGGACCGGGCTTGAGAATATATATATATATATATATATATATATATATATATATATATATATATATATATATATATATATATATATATATATATATATATATATATTGAGTCAGGTTTGAAAAATCGGTCTGTGCAGGGATTTGAGAAATAAATAAGCACATTTAATAAGGCTGCTTACACCAATATTAACACAGGTTTAAAAAATAGGTCAAGACATCCCAGTAACTGCAGCGGCGTAGCTAGAGTTTTTGGCACCCTGGGCAAAGTCTATGGAATACGTCCCTAGAAAATTGTATTTGTAAATTTTTCCACCGAGCAGAGCTTATGATTGGGGGAGCAATTCTAGTAAGTACTTTTCCAAAATTTTCGTGAAAACCTTAAACACATTTGCCTCCAAAATTAGTTGATGAACAGAGGCACACGATGTGGGTCTTCCCATAAATCCGTCACTGGCTAAAACTAACTTTTTTATTCAGTCTTAGTTTTTTGAAGAAAAAGTGTATGGCCTTTTCATAATTTTTTTGAAAAGTATCTACGACTACCCCTTCCCCGGCTATCCGATATTTTTTGGAAAAAAATATAGCATTAAAAATATAAAATTTTGGAATATGCGGGTTTTATAAAAAATTTTGCTCCCCCTAAGGGTTTGCTGAAATGACGCCCCTGCATGCAACGCCGAATAACCCTGCCAGTGGTTAATATTATACCAATAGATATAGCCCGTCAAAATGACGGGTTTTTTATATATCATTACATACCATTTTGCAGTTGCAGCACCATCTAACAGCGTTACGCAAAGTTATAACATACAGACATAAGAAATTATGTATTAAAATTATTTGATTAAAATTGTTTATTCCAAAATCACAAATCAGCCTACAATTATTTATTCCGTAAAGTCTCTAACCTTGAAAATAATAGCACTGTGAATAGACATAAAAAATATTTTCTCATCATATTAGTGCTTGCATTATCAAAACTAGTGAAAAAAGGCTTAACTTGAACAAATGGTATTCCTATGGTTTTATTTCAAGATTACCAAAAAATTTTTGAAGAAAAAAAAAATTTATTGGGAAGGCATGGCAAGAGCATCTTGCAACTAATAAATATTCATGTGGCGTTTTCTTTTTTTTTTCATTTCTTAGACGTGTTTTATTAGCTTCGCTAAATTAAATTTTTAATTAAATTTGTCAATCAAATCAACAGTGTTGTTTATTTTCTTTTATAACTGGCAAGTTAGAATTCACTTTATATTTAAAAAAAAACAGGGAAATCAATTTTAGTTTAATTTGTTGAATTATTAGGTTATATTTTTGCATAAGAACTTATAAGCTATCTATTTTATCCGCAAAAATGGTAGCCAAGTTTGTTCTGTTTTTTTTTATATTCACGCTCCTTTCAATTTACGTAATAAAACACACACAAAATTGGCTCTAAATTGTTTGCAATTCAAAGTTAGCCTAATAATAACAACCATAAGCATAATCATAAAAGCAACAATATTAATGACAATAATAAAAATAATAATGTTTTAACTGTCAAAGTAACTGGAGAGGCCAAGCACGCCACAGGTGATGGAATAGACATTCAAGTTGAAATTGGATCAAATTACACACACACAGGACACCGATGGTCAATAAAAATATAAAAATACCAAGTATAATGTCTATCAGTTATACAAATACAAAACATAGTGTCTATCAAATATATATATAAAATACAATGTCTATCAATTATAGAAATACAAAAAACAATGTTTAGAAATATAGAATTACAAAGCATAATTTCTATTAAACTGGCTTTTTTTGTTTTTTTACTTGTTATCAACAGTTTTTTTATTTGATACCGTATTCTATTTTTTAAACAATTTTTAAATATTACTTTGAGTGACAAAATAGAAATTCTTCAAACTTACTTTTGCAGGAAATTCATTTACAATGAATTTTTTACTTATTTAATCCAGTTGTTCCAAGAAGCTATAACTAAACCTGATTTTCCTTTTGATTCTTTTTCGTTCAAGTCATCACGTGTTACAAAGAATTAAACTCGAAAAATAAAGAAAACAGTTGACGTAGTTCCATCCAACCGAAGAGTGTGCGCTGCAGAAGGAAGGAAATCAATGGAAAATGGTGCTTGCACAAATGCAAGATATGGACGAATAGATGGATAGATGGATGGAATGCTCGCTGGAATAAAAACTTTCAGTTATCTGTCATCTAGTGAGCGATATTTGCATTTAAATATTTTTGTTTGAATTTTATTTTTCCAATCGGTAAACATTTTCGAAATGTATTTTTGTTGTTGAAAATCTGATGAAACATGACAGCTTATATTATCAGAAAGTATTTGAAGAGAGCCATGGGGGCCATGGTGGATTTAAGGAGGAGACAATAAACCCCTCAAATCCAAAAGTATATAAAGAGATGTTGTTTAGAGCAATTATCTCTGTTTGTTTGTTAAAACCGTTCATTGGCCCAAGTTGTTAGATTACTTTGTAACATTCGTTGTGCTTCCCACCCACTCTTTTTTTCAATTATTTTCAAAAACGTACAAGGTCCTATGTGTAGGAAAGAAACGGCAAAGAAACGTTTTATTATCGATTTAAAATAAAATAGAAATTGAGCTAAATGAAGATCTTGAAAAACAAAATTATACTGTTATTTGAAGTTTTTCATTTTTAAATAATTCATTAGTTTTGATAAAATCAGATCCTTCTCGATGCCCAGTCCGAAAAAATATGATAATATAAAAACGACAAATGCCACCACACTTACCAATTTATTACTTATGTTAAACAAAGACGGATATCTAATTTTATCAAACTATATGACTCCGAACACCTGGTTGTGAGAAGGCGTCCTATATAAGGCTATCTTGTTTGTATGGAAAATCTAGTTAAGCAGCCTATCATCTATAAAGTCAAATATAACTTCCAAATATTTCTTTTATTTTTACGTCAATCAAACAAACTGGGTATAGCACGTTTTCATAAATTCAAAAACGCTCGCCATAATATTGCTAAATAAAAATTAAAATGTAGAAACCACATGAAAAAAAATTTGCAACATAATAAATTAAAAGTCAAAATCTCTAAACTTAATTTAACAATAAATTTTTAGAGAAAAAGAAACAATGACAGCTATCCTAACGTAACAAGCCACTGTCTTTAGACATTCATGAAAAGAAATTTGTTTTCAATTTAAACATTACAGCACTAACCGAATTTTTTAAAATCATAAAGGATGGTGAATAATAGTGAAAACCTTCACAAAAATCTCTAGAATACAAAAATACCGACAAACCAAACATTAGACCAAATAATATCACAAACGGCAAACCAATCAGAACAAAAACTTCCACAACATAAACCTTGAATAACACCTTAAAACAAATTAAACCAGCATCAATTTAAACATGAGATAAGCAAACTTGCACCAACTCCGTTTTGTTAATTGCCTGGATAAATGAGGAGGGAACAGTTAAAATGATCAATTCATGATCCACGACAAGGAGTACTTTAGTATTTCCTACATACAGCTATATCCGAATTAAACACCTTGTGTAAAGGACTATAAATTATTATAAGAAAAAACGTAGGCTAAATTAACAATCAACTATTCAAACCATCATTCTGTAACAAGTTAAACCAGATATAAATCAAACAAAAACACAGCAGTCTCAAGCCAAAAAACAATCAATCAGTTATCTTAATACAGGTTGACCGATGTTGATGCAGCCAGGCAAGACCTCCTAGTCGTCGCCATTTAGCTGAATCTGCCAAAAATTATAATTACGCCAAAAATCTGCCGACAATTTTCGGCTAACCACCGTGAATAGTGGCGGATCCAGAAATTCCTGATGGGGTATGCAGGTTTCACTTCAAAATTTTTTCACACATTTTCTTCTCCCAAAAACGTTTATGGCCTGGAGGGGAAGAGTAGTTACAATTCCGTAAATTTAGCTAAGCCAAATTTGCTGCTCAGCCAGCCATAATTTAAATAAATTCGGCTAAAGGTCTAAGCCAGACGATGGCGGCTGATAACAGCGAGAGCTTCAACAAGGAGCAGTCAGACGCTATAGGTACTAGAACAAGCCCTGAGAACCAAAGATGAGACCAATAGCGATGAGCAATGAAACGACGGACAGCTAATTTCAGGCTTTTCATGAGAAAACAAGATTTGTATAATACTTTATTATTATAATAAGAACGTTCTATAAAACAATTTAAATCTTTTAAAAAATAATTAATCAAAATTAGTTTTGTTTAATATTTAATGAGTTCATCGACTGTTAACAATGCGTGTTTTAATATTAATTATAATTTGTGTTAATGTGACGTCACGTTTTTAAAACTTCCTCCCCTCCGTCACAAATGCCCTGCTCCCACTGATTTCAGTGCCTATCCCCCATAGACTCATAGACTTATATTATATACTAGCGAAGTACCCGGCGTTGCCAGGGGTTTTTAGAGGTTGTTCTATCGATTTTCTTTCTTGCTCCCGTTCCCTTTCCCGTTTGCTCTCACGCTCCTGGTCGCTTTCCCGTTCCCGCTTGCTCTTCCGTTCCCGGTTGCTTTTCCGCTCCCGTTCGCTTTCCCGCTCACGTTCCTCGTGCCAGTAAATCTGTAGTTTACTGCTGATATGAAGAGACAGTGAATAAATACGAAATTTTGCTAAACTTGTATTTCCAATTTTGAAACGTTTCGATAAATGGGGCCAAAAAGATAAGATCCATTTGAAGAGAAACAATATTTTGAATGATTTAACACCTGTAACAAATTATAAGAAAGTTTTAACCAAAAAAATCATTCCATCAAATAAAACCCCTTAAATAAGTTCTTCTACAAGCACTTGCAGATATTATTTTTAATAGCTGGCTTTTTAGGTGATTTGCAATAGCAGGCGTCGTTTGGAAATCCAGCCGAGACGACGCCATTTTCTCGTATTTTAGCAGCGCAGTGCTTTTTAGCGGTGTTGCACCAGATGTATTCTGTATTCATGTTCGAGCAGCAATCTTCGTCTTTTGTACATTTCACATCTCCAGGAGAAGTTACGTAATTTGGAACGAACGTTTCATCTACTAGCATGTCCTCGTGGAGAATTCCAAACGGCAGCATTATGTTGTCACCGGCATACGTGTCGTCTAAATCTTTTTCGGAAATGTTCGGATATGTGAGATTCTCTGAAGGATATTTTTGCTTAAACGGAGACCGGAAATGCTTCTCAAATACGTAATCAACAAACATGTGGTGGAAGAAAAAGAGCGGGTCGCAAGGAGCGCACGCCAAGTAAGACATTAACTGGCCGATGAACATATGAACGCCACCGTGTACATCTTCAAAAGTGTCATCCCACGGAGTGCACAGATCTTTGTAGAGTTTTTTGGAACTCACAAATTTTGTAAAGTCCTCGTTGAACAAGAATTCCATGTTGTCTGGTACGGCCCTGGAAAGGTTCTTTGAAATTTCCATGCAGGTAGAAGAGTTTGTCGTTTGAAACCCAGCTGCAAATCCGGTTGAAACGTCTCCGTTTGCGTCACCAAAAAGATCAGGTGTGAAAAGAACGGAATGTTGAGGGTTTGGTCCGCTTCTTTTTAACAGTCTGTTGTCCCAATACGGTAGCATGCAGTTGCTTGAGTGTCGTTGTATGGCCAACTCCAGCCTGCGAAAAAATAGATTTCAATGGAATATAAAGTCCCGAGAGCAATTTTCAATTAAAAATAACCACATGAAAAGAAAAAATCTGTGCCAAATGATAAAACTTGGTCCGCCATGTGCTGAAGGAGATTTTTCACCGTCGTGGAATAAAACGAAGAGATCATATTCAGTATGAAGTCCCGCCTTCTTTCGTTTCATAGCGGACATAGAATCATGGACGCACATTCTTTGGGCTTTACTCAAGCACAAATACTCCATCCGCGCTCGTTTAATTCGAGATTTTGTCCTGAAGTTGTTAAGCTCTAACTTCTTATGTTAATTTACAAATATGGTAAATTCAAACTCAAAATTGTAATAAAAATTGTATTTTTCTACAGTGAAATAAAAAAATAAATATTAACAAAATATCTCTGAATTCTCACTGAAAATTGGCAGCAGTAATCGTTGCTTTACCGAGTCTGCTTATAAATTTTTTGTCGGACTCTGAGAAGACCGCCTTGTGAGACTGTTGCGTCCATGGGATTTGCGCCAACAGCTCAGCCTCTTCGCTGTTCAGATTACAAAATGAAGCTCTTATAAGTAATAAAATGACAGAAAGCAGTACACAGAAATCGGCCATTTTCAAACCGTTGAAAATTCCGCTTACGAGTTTTAACTGTTTACAACGTTGAAATATCACGTTTCAATGGATTGAAGGACGGCAGCTGGGGTTGAAAGTTTGATGAAAATGTATTTCGATTCAAGTGAATGTTAAATGTTGGCGGTTTGACGAATCAATTAATCAGATTTGCTATCGCAATTACAATTGTCATTCAAAATGATTCAGTTATGCAAGATATCAAAAAGTAAAAAAAGATAGAATAGTTTTTAATTTGTAAAATAAATGTGTTTTTTATGACCAAAATATTACCAGGCCAAATGTGCCTATGTACAAACATAAAAAATAAATGCGTAACAAAATTCAAATGTAGTTTGCATAACAAAGTTTGAAGGCTTCAAGCAACTTTTAACAATCAATCCATTATCATCAATCAATCATCCAACAAATCTATTTTACTTTTTATGAGCAAAAAGAAGTGTAAAGAAGGTTGAACAGTTCACTGACGCAACCACGATGCAGTTTTACAGATTAGTAAGTCCCTGCAAATAATTAAAAACTATCTGGCCAAAACGGTGTTTCTCAGCAGTTACTTTAGGGTTTTACGCAAAACATCGGAAACGCCATATCACAGGTCATGGCTATACAAAAGGTTTCTGAAGGCAGATGCGGACTTGCGGATGAAAAATTCTATTGAGTTGTCATCAGTGCATCAAAAATTACCTACATATAAATTGGCAAAAACTAACAACTTGAAAAAAAAAGAATTACAATGCAAATGCTCTTGCGGATGGTTCAGAAGAGTTGTACAGAAAAAACATGTTCATTTCTTGGAACATTTTATCAACAAACTAAAAGCTCGGTTTAGAGAGGCAAATGATTTTTCAAAATTAGCACAATTGCTCAAAGTTTCGAAGTGTTTAATAACTTACTCCACAGCTCGATGGGAAAAAAGAGGTGTTTTGTGTTTACATTCCTCCAGAGAGAAAAACAGAAAAAAGTGAGAGAGAAAGAGTAAATGAAAAAATTAATTTCAATTTCTTTTACCGAATAAAAGAAATTCAAGATATCTTACAACTGGCTGCATATCAACAGTATCAAAATTCAAAAAAAGAAAAAATTGGACCTCCTCCTTACGAAATTCCTGGATCCACCGCTGTGACTCACACACAAACTCATAGAATTATGGGCTTGGTCGCAAACCTAAACTGTTCAGTAACTTAAATACTTGACCTGATAGGTCAAAATGAATCTTATATTTAAAATCAGGAGACATGTTGCTTAGACCTCCTAGCCGCCGACGGCCGCCGCCGAACTTTTTACAGCCGCTGTAAATCAGCCGAAAAAAAATTACGGTTAGCCGGCGGCCAGCCGAAAGCGGTACGCCGAAAATCCGCTATAAGATTTCCGAACGCCAGCTTAACCTAGACCTTTTTTGTATTAGTTACGTTTGACTCATTATAAAACTAATTTTCAATGTAAAAGTGCAAAATCAACTATTATGTATACATTGGTGTGCAATGTTTAATTTCCTGAATTTCTTTCTGAAATCAATTACGTTGTCTAATTTTCATTATATTATCTTTGCTTTACTTATTATTGCCTACTGACAGACGCTTTAAAATAGGAATAAATTTAAGTATCACAATTCTTTTCTCATGTTAATAGTTAATAATTAGATATTATAGAAAATTAACATGTGGATTAGTTATGAACAGCCGCAGATCAGCTGATTTAAATTTGCAATGTAAAAATTTTTTTCATATTATTTTTTATGATGTAATTTTGTTTATCATATGACATTTTTGATGATTTAATTAACTTTTATGACAATTGCTATTAACTTGATAATTTATATATTGGTAATAAATTTTGAACTTTATTAACTTTAGTATTTAATTTTATATTAAATTTTAGCCTAATTTAAAATAATTATCAGCCACAAATTTGAATCTTGAGCCGGATAATTTAAAATTCAAGCCGAATAATAATTTTACGCGTAAATTCGGCTAATCCGGATATCAGCCGAAATATTTGTTCAGCCAGCCACAAACATAAAAAAATTCGGCTAGGAGGTCTAATGTTGCTACTATTAAGAATTATGTTTATTCTCTAGACACCAAAAACCTTGTTGAACGGTGAATGTCATCTTCGACGAATTCAATGTCTTTGTGCGCAAACATTAGAAGAAAAGCATTCAGTCTGCTTTCTGTCATTGAAGTTTTCTGATTGGTTTTCACAAATTTAAAAACGGCACCCGCATTTTCTCCACCAGCACTTGTAACAGGTAAAAGCAGAATTAAATATAGAATCTTAGAAGTGCTGGGAAATACCTTCACATGGCATGACTTATTTGGCAAAATATCTTTAATGGTTCATGATTTGAAACTTGACTCTGATTGAGAAACTTACATTATTATTACTATTGTTGACAAAAATGTACATGCTCTTTATATTGTTCAGAGCGGTTTTCAAAAGCATAACAATTTCAAAAAAAGAAAGAAATAAGAACGAGGCCACCATATAACCTCATAGCCACATCCGCTTTCATAATCTTAATTCTTGGTCAAAAGCAGCTGGTGATAGTATATCAGCTTCAAAGTAGTATTTAAGCATATTCTCATGCATTTTAAAAAGTTTTGAAAGTTGTGAGAAATCAAAAAAGTGCAGGGGAGAAAAATGAACCACTAAGTCAGAACCAAATCCAACCAATCCTTTTAGAATTTTGCTTGATCAACACTTTGCTGACAGAATTTATGAAATTTGACTTGAACTTTCTTTATAATTTTCTTTTTATTAATTAAATTATATTACTTTTTTTTGGTAGGTTTTGCTTTTGTCGTATGTCGTGCTTTGTAGTTGATTTTTCGGCGAGGGGCTTTTGTAATAATATTGTAGCCCCAAATTGTTTTCAAAAAAATTTAAATGCAAATTACCATTTATTAAAATATACACAAGATAATTGTCTATTATACTTTCCAAACTCATCAATAACTTAGTTGTGGTCCAAGCCAATAGAGATCAATCCATCGCAAGGCAAATATTTATGGTTCAGCTTACTAGCCTTTTAAATATCTTAAAAAAAGTTTTTATTGACATAAGCTGGCAGAAATGCATTAATCTGACCGGCTACACTGGCTACAGACATGTGATTGTCGAGTCTTTTGTTAGCTCTGTAATGCAGGTGTTAGCGGCAGATCCAGAAATCAGGGGGGCCAGACGCCCCTTAAAAGTTTTAACAAAAAATTGAACTTTAATTTGGTATTTAGCTTGCAACTTCATTCTGTTTGTCTGTATCTTGAGGTTTCATCTTCATCTTTACCATCAATAGTTCTGATATCTGGCAGATATTTAAAAATTTTAGGCCTTTTTAAAACTAATTCTATGCAAAATATATTTCAAAAAAACATTAAGCCTTCGCAGAAAGAAAATGAGAAAAAAATGGAGAAAAAAAGAGGAACTTAAAAGTTTAACTTCAATTTCTTTTTATTACAAACTTTTATTTAGGTTACAGTCTCTGTTTGTGTGTGTTTGTCTTTCTCTGAACGCAAATCTTGCAAGTAAAATTTAACCAGCTTTTTGAATAGCTAGGAAGCTGAAACTTTCAGTATAGTTTATATTGAATGACAACACAATTAAAAAAGCATTCATTTTGAACATCTTTCGTATTTCTAAATCGAGTGTATTTGAAATAAAAGTTTGTGAAAACTCGTTTTCTCCTTTACTTGTGTTTGGTTTCACTGAATAAGAAAATTCAAGATATTTACAACGTGCTGCATAATGACAATAAAAATTTTAAAAAACTTTAAAAAAGGTCGCCCTTCCTTAAGAAATCTTTATAACGCTCTTTTGAAGTACTGTTGAGCATTTTTCCACAGTGCAAAAATTGTGTCGCCGCCAAAGGAAAGCTATCGCAAGAACCCCCACCCCTAAATACGCCAGTGCCCTCTCCATGGAAAGAAAAAGTGTATAACTTTTGAAATTGTTTGGAAAAATAGCTATGGCTAAGCTTGTTTATCAGTTTATTTGAAAGAAAAAATTTTTCCTTAAGAAGATTTAATTTTTAAATGTGGGGGTTTTATATAATTATTCCCCTCCCCTCCTATGTGATTTTGCTGAAATGATGCCCCTGACTTTAACGCTTTCAACCATTTATAAAGGCTAGTATTTATTGATAGTACCTATATATTAATACTTTCAACACTTCCGTGTTGAAGTTGAATAAAACCTGAAAGTGCATTATTAGGTAGTTTTATTAGGCTACCTACTGTTTGCTCGCTCTAGTCGACGGTCGACGCCCACATTTTCAACGCAAAAATTTATTTTCTTGCTGAAATGACAAACATGAGGATAGATCGAGTAATATTATAATAAATAATTTTTGTTATAAAAGTAAGCTTTTCCACTGTCTCCGTAGGTAGGGTAGGTATACACGCCCATTATATCAAGTCAATTACCTACCATTAGCACTGGCACTTGGGTAAGGAGTTATGTGTGTTAATTTAAATATTGCAAATTGCACAGTTTGTAAACTATTAATTTTATTGTATTGTCATTAAAACATTTTTAATGCGCTTTGAAATTTGGTTTTAATCACTTGACGGTTTTTCTCACCAGGAGGGTGGTGTTTTTATTTTTATTTAGGTCGCGATTGTCACCTGGATCAGTTCTGAAATGACTGACGGTCTGCTATAATTTTTGTTTTTATATAAAAACCAAGATTTTTAGGTTTAATATGAAACAGCTGATTTGTCTTTTGAAGCGGAACGTATTAAATACAAATTTCGTTGTTATCTAATCTGTAGTGTAGTTCTGTATTATAAATTTTAAATTTTATTATATGCCGTTATATGGGAATGAGAATAGTTAATTAGCACTGTTTGCAATTAAATTTATTGATTTAATATTATTTGATGTTTTGTATTGTTACATGACGAATAACTTCCTTAACAATTTAACAATGTAAAAAAATCATGTAGTCTGTAAATAATTTTTTAGAGGTTCAGAAATTACAAACTCATTTGCAACTCTTGAGGGAGGAATATGTGAAATTGCAAAAAAAGCTGATAGAAAAAGAAAGTAATCAGACCTTTCAGTCTGCTGTTGCTCTGAAGCATGATGAAGATTTTCTTTCAAAATTGCTCAAATTTGTGTCTGAGTTACATAGTAAAAGTAGTTATAGGTCTGGTTTTAATATTTTTACTTATGTGAAATGTGAATTTTTAAATTCCATAAATTAATATTATTTGTTTCTTTTCAGTGACTTGAAAATTAAAATTGATGGAGTTGAAATTCCAGGACATAAGTTTGTTTTTAAGGCCCGCAGTGAAAACTGGGGCATACAAGATTTTTCTGAGTTTCCTATCTTAGATCTTTCTGGTTTGTTATAGAAATTAATATTTTTAAATGTTCAATTCAGTTTTTTTTTAATTTATTAATTGATATGAAAATTAGTACTTTTAGCTAGTGTAAATTGACTGTTGTAATTTAATTATAACTTATCTTGTTTGCTTGCTTTAGATATGCCTGAAAATGTTGCGCACACATTGGTAAGATGGGTTTATTCGGGAAAATGTGAAGCGATTTATGAATCCGATGGAGATTTCGTTGTCAGTTTGATGACAGCCGCTCAAAGATTTTTTCTTTCTTCTTTAAAAGCGAGGTTTTTGATTTATTTTAATTTTTTAGCAAAGAAGAATAAGTGCTAATTGTTATGATTCTTTGAAGTTGCGAGCAGAACTTAATATCAAGAGTGTCATCTGCTGATTGCATCAAGTACTTTCAAATTGCTGATGGCCTATTTGCAAAAAGTTTGAGTCAACATTGCTTGAAGTTGATATCAAATTATTGGGTTTGTGGCTTTATATATTTTTATAGCTTTAAAACTGATTAAGCAAAAATAATAAATAAATACAGTTTATAATTATAATTAAATAATAATAATTTGTAAATTAGTTTACTTGTCTTAAGTTATACTCCCTTGTTAGTAAGGTTGAATTCTGAAATTATTTATAGTTATTAAAGAGTAAAAGTTTATTTCATATTTTGAAAAAATGGCATTATAAATAATATTTATTTATTCAGGAAGAATTCCAAAGTAAGGACTTTGCCTGCTTGTCTGCCAATACTGCATATAAAATTTTCAAATCAACTACGCAATATCCTCTGCACACTTCCATACGAATGAAAAGAGAAGATGTTGTATTTCTTTTCATGATAGAGTTTGACTCTCAGGTTAGTTGGTGGCTCAGTTTCCATTTCTAAATAATGAATTTTTGATAAATTCTAATTTCCAATTAAATGTTGATTAATATTTATTTTTAAATGAACTACCAGCTTCCAGAAAAATTGAACGAGATGGACAACAAAGGAGATCTTGCCATCGATCTTGCATTGAAAGACCACCAGGATGGAATTGCTCAGGCCCTCATAAGTCACAAAGTCGATGTTGACAGGCCCGATGGTGAAGGTTACTGCTTGTTGCACAAGGCCATTTCAAGAGGTTCTTGAAATTCTATCAATCAATTAATTTATATATTTTATAATTGATAGTTTTAATAAAAATTTATGTTTATGACCTCTCTATATGATTAGGTTTGCAGAAATTATATTAGAATTTGTTTCTTTACAAAGTTATATAGTTAAATATAACTTAATAGTATAAATCTGCATAATAATTTATTTCTTGAACTGCAAAGGTGATGAATATTCAGCAAAATTCCTGATAGAAAATGGGTGTGACGTGAATGCACATCTGAACAAAAACAAAGAAACTCCACTCCACGTTACTGCTTCGTACAATTCCGACTCCATCGAGATTTCCGACGGAATGTGCCGAATTGCTGGACTTTTAATTAGAAATGGATGCTGTCTTAATGCACAAGATGCTTCAAAATGGTTTTCTTTTCTATTTCATTCAGTTGATTTTGCAATATAATGCATTTCATTCAAGGAAATCACTAATGTGTATTGTTATATTTGTTTTTAAATTCTTTTCTACTTAAGAAGGCATCATTTTAAAGCATCATTAAATTGATGTAAAATCATTTTTTAGCCAGATGAGTTTGCATGACTTTCATACAACATGCTTGCTCAGTATGATCAATACATTTTATATGACAGTTGTTTGATTTTGTTAATACATTTCAATGCATAATAATAATATTTTTTGTTTGACTCTATTGGTGCAATAAAACATCAAAGTTTGTTTCCATAACATTTCAGTACGGCACTTCATAGATCAATCTGTAACAACAACGTCGGAGTGTTTTCCGTACTACTCGAACATCACGATTTGGACTTGAATGTTCAAGATATTCAAGGTCAAACACCTCTCTGGCTTGCCCTCAACATGGAAGAATCAATGAAGAAGAACATCGAAACCACGGATGGTTATGTCGTCAATTCACTGGCCAGTCAATTGGTTTCAAAGGGTTGTTCTGTTGATATATCTAATGAAGAGACGGGTTAGCTATTTTCATATTTGAGTTTAATTATCTTCAATCTATCTACGTATGTTCGTGTCACGTAAATAAAGTGATCTAATTTTTTGTTAGGCAACACAATGCTTCACGAATCAGCTTTGAACTCTAATGAGGCTGCTGGACTTTTTCTTGTTAATCATAAAGCAGATCCAAATATTACAAATCTTCAGGTTTTATTGCTATATTAATTTTTTGTTTCATTTAATACAAAATCTCTTAGTCGATTTGATAACGTTAATGATGTTTGAAAAAATGTATTAAATCAAAGTTTTCAATTCTAGGGAGAAACTCCTTTGCATATATCATGCAGACTTTCCCTATCAAAATTAGTGCAGGCTTTATTGGACCACAGAGCTGATGTAAACATCCAGACTATGCCAACACTTGGATTTGCAACAGCACAACCAAAGGGACAAACACCTCTTCACTTGGCTGTCAGAAATGGTTTCCAGGACATTGTACAACTTCTTCTAAATAATTCTGGCTAGTTAATCAATATTATCGATTTTATTTTGTTATAATCAGTGTACATTTTTTGTTTGTTTAATTTTTTATTTTGCTGATAACATTATTTTATAACAGTGATTTTGGTTATTGGCATCTCTTTTTCAAGAGAGTTTGCTTAGCAATCTCTTTCTGTTTTCATTAATAATTTTTCTCTAATAATTATATTTATGTTAACATCAGATTCTCTTGAAAAGCCTTTAAAGCTGGAATTGAAAGACTCGCAAGATGAGGTACCGTTGGCAGTGGCTCTGTGGAGTAGAAATTACGAAATAGCAGAACTGTTGGTCAAACACGGAGCTGATGTCAACAGCATCAATGAGAAGAAGTTATCTCTCATCCATGAAGCCATTCTCAAAAAAGATTCAAAAAGTTCTTTATTTCTTTTGGATCACGGTGTTGATTACACGTACAAGTTAGTCTTTTGAAATATTGTTTCAAATACAGTTTACAACAATTTTCAAAGTAAATTTGTTGTTTAAAATTATTCTATTAATACAATTAGAATTTTTCTATTAATACAATTTTGATTAATTTGTTAATACAATTAGAATGGTTCTATTTATACAATTAGAATTGTTCTATTAATAGAATTAGAATTGTTCTATTAATTGTAAATAGAATTGTTTTATTTTGCAATTAGAATTGTTCTGTTAATACAATTAATTTTGTTGTTTATTTATATATATATTTCTTAAAAATCTATAATTGACCAA
Source organism: Erpobdella octoculata (assembly GCA_963978895.1). Lineage (NCBI taxonomy): Eukaryota > Metazoa > Annelida > Clitellata > Hirudinida > Erpobdellidae > Erpobdella > Erpobdella octoculata. Next base: position 11,157,355 of record OZ022246.1, read on the forward strand.
TTTTGATATTTTATTCTAAGGAGTTCTGATGGGATCAGTCCTTTAGAGATGGCCATTGATCAAAATTTAGCTGACGTTGTTGATAAGTTGTGTTCAAGGGGCTGCGATGTGAATATGATTGATAAATTTGGCAACTGTGTCTTGTGGAAGGCTTTAGATGCGCATCAGTTTGATGTTGCTGATGTTCTTGTAAGTTAGACTTTTTTGCTGATTATTCTACTGGATTGTACACTGTTTAGTAGTTTGGTTTTGGTTAGGTTTCGGTTTGTATTGAGTTTTATCACGAGTCTGCTTGCTTTATTTTCGACTGAGTTTATAATAATAATAATAATAATGCTCTAAGTTTAAATTTATAAATATTTTATGAAGAAAAAAATTTATTTGTTTAATTAAATTTTTAGAGCTTGAATGTAAAGTTATCGTAAAATGTATTTTGTTCCAATTACAACGTAAACAGGTGAGGAACAAATGCGATGTGAATTTCTGGTCCGTCGGACCTAACAACTGCCAGCAGACTCTTCTACATCGAGCGATAGATGAAAATAATGAAGATATCGCATGCTTTCTCATTGATAGGTTGGCATTTATTTGCAATTCAATTATTTTTTTTTATTTCTATTCAATGATATTTATTTTATCATCATTAACTTAGTTTTATTTCATTGTAAAACAAATGAACTTGGAATGATTTCTTTTTTCAAATAAACTGTGTTTTTCTCATTAACAGCAGGTGCGATGTAAATTCCCCTAGAAGACCTGGAATAAATGGAAGTGACGCAGAAGAAGGAAGGTGTTTTTTATTTTAGTTGATTTTTTTGGGTGTGTGTGGATTTTTATGAGAAACACCTTCTTCAGATTTCTAACTGAATTGGTAAATAATAATTTCCAACAAACAGAGATAAACAAGGACCTCTTCACCTGTCAGCTTCTTGGGGTCTCGTAAAAGTTTTACAAAGCCTTATTGAAGCAGAAGCAGATGTGAATGTGCAGGTTAATTAAATTAAGTTATTAATTGATTTCAATTAATTTCAACTTTGCATTGCACTACTCAGTTTCATATTGCTTAACTTCTTCATCAGCTTTTATGAATTGACTACCATGCAATGTTAAATTAACTATGAGCTTGAGTGAGCTATGCACTTTTTCATTATTTCATAAAATGTATTAAACTAATAAAACTTTCATTGAAAGTTTTAGTTTGTTTTTATTAATCAAATACTTTCGTTTGATAAATAAACTCAGGATGCCGAAGGTGACACACCTCTTCACATTGGCATTAAAAGCCAACATCATGATGTCATATTTCTTCTTCTTTCTCATCCAAATCTCAATCTCTCTATTAGAAATAAGAAAAATCAAACCCCGTTTTCCATAGCTATGACCACACGTAACAACAAGGCTGCCTATGCAATAATCGATCGGGCACCCACTGCTGCTGAACAGGTTGGTTGTCGTTTGTTGTGAATGCACTCCCGTGAGGAGCGGGAAGTTAACGAAATGTTTCTTGAATATTCAGCTCGATAACAAAGGAAGAACTTTCCTTCATTTGGCGATCGAATCGAAGGACCTCGAGAGCGTGTTGTTTCTTATTAGCGTCTGTGTTAACGTCAACTTCCGCGTACAGGATTCCACGCAGCGAACTCCCCTGCACATTGCAGTCAGCGTTGGAGATGAGATGATTGTTAGAAACCTTGTAAGTGTCTGGTCTATTTCAATTTTATTCTACCAAAGATATGCCAATTAATGTTTTATTAAAATCTTGTTGTGTTAGTCAGAATATACTATTTTTATTATTATGCAGTTGTTAGCAGGAGCTAGAATAGATGACACAAACTCTCAAAAGCAAACATCGTTGCACTTGGCTTCAATTCACGACCGTCACGTTATTGCTTCCATCCTCATTGACAACCACATCGACTGCAATGCTCTCGATGATTCGCTCAACAATGGTTTTTTTGTTTTGAATCAATTTTTTTCAACTTGAAATCGCTTGACGAATAATGTCTGTTTTATGAAATGAATGATTTTTAGCTTTTCATCTGGCATGTCAATTTGGACATCTGAATGTAGTAAAAGTTTTGTTGAACCATTCAAATGTCAACATCACTGCAACAAACCTCAGGTTTCCTATTCTTATAAAACGAAACTACTTTTAGACATTGAATTACTTGCCATGTAGTCAATGTTCCAAATTATTTGTAATGTTTGGCAGAGGTCAGAACCCCCTGCACGTCTTGGGACATTATGGCAAAGAGAATTCAGCTGCAATATTTGACCTTATAGTAGAATGCTACCCTCAATATCCAGTGGATCAACCAAATGTCAATGGAAACACAGGTTTCTATTGTGACTTGTCTTATCATGTTCTTCAAATTTTTTACCATAAATTTATTACATTGATTTAAAATAGGCCAATTTCATTCCAATAAGCATTAAAAATAATTTTAAAGTGGTGTTACAAATTTGTTGCATGAATGACAGTCCTGATGCTGGCTTACTTCAATGGCAACAGTGCACTGTGCAAAGCTGCTGTCAAGTTTGGAGCTAAATTGGCAACGGTCAACAAAGATGGAGTTTCAATTTTCAACGTTCCTGTTGCTACAAACCAATTGATTAACAAACTCTTAGGTTTTAATTTTTTTAGACATTAATTATATAAGATGGGCACATCCATCTTCCACGAATGCTATTAAACAAGCTTTTGCTTCTGAGTCTGACACTCTTTTTCTATTATTTTCATAAATGATTTTCTTGTCAGTTGATCACGATTTTCCACAATATAACATCCACTCAAACAGTTCAACTAGCATACATGGAATATAGAATCTAAAATTGTTTCAGACATGTTGAACAAAGAACCACCTTGGAGCGATGGTGAAAATTGTCTCCAGTGTGACATCAAGTTTGGTCTGACCACAAGAAAGCATCACTGGTCAGTACTTTTTTATCACAAGAATTCCTCGTTCTATTTGCGATAAAATCATTACGATTTCTTTCAGTCGCCACTGCGGAAGAATTCTGTGTGCGAGATGTTCCGTGAAAGATATTCCCATCGTAAAGTTTGGCCTGTTGAAACCGGTTCGAGTTTGTGACGTATGCTTCGAAGTGCTTACTGTTTCGTCAAACAATTGAAGAGCAGTCCATCATCAATCTCCGTGCATAATTCAATTTTATTTTCACTTTTATACTTCGAGTGCGACAGATTTTTATCGTGAAACTATTTTACATCACCCGCCCGCCTTGAATCATCCTGTCGTAATGATATTATTTTTATTCTACTGTCGTATAAACGACCATGCGAATAAACCAAACGATTTCTTGATTGCAAATTTCATTGTAATGATGTTCGTAATGCAAACGAAAGCTTATGAAAACTGTGAAAATTTGCAAGAAAAAAATTTAAAGTAGGTGACCCAGACTTGTACATGATAAAACGAAAATGGTTAAAAAAGAGTGCCAAACCACGAACAGGGTCGTTTAACACTTCTCAAATAATTTGCCAAACAAACATGCCTTATATATACATGAACAATTCAAAATTAGCGTCCAAAATAATTGTGAATCAATCAAAGAAATTTCAATTGAAAAGAAGCTTAATTTAAAGTGCCTTTCGGGATCTCACAGAATATATTTTTTTTGGAAAGCAAACATAACGAATATTAAATAGCTGCACAATCCTATTCGGACGATTGGGTTAAGAACTCTAAAACGTGACTTATGGGACATTATTTTAAATAATAATGATGAACAAACAGGAATTTCAAGCACCAGACTACAAAAGCAAAAAAGAGAAAGAATGGGGAGATGGGATGGGAGAAGGGAATTGAAAGCTGTTCACTTCTTTCTCCTTTCATCTTCACTCGAGTATGAGATGTGGTCTGTGAATGATATAAAATGCAGTTGCAAGTATCGATTAAGAGCTCCCTTTAGAGTTTGTCAAGTCAATAAAAACTAGTACCTTTGCTCTCAATAACTTGTTGGAAGACTGAAAATAGAATAAAATATGATATATCTAAATAAATATTAAAAAGTATCAGTTGCAAATATCAACATACATAATTTCTGATGGTAGCCATTTCAAATAATGCATGCAGGTGTGTTATAAAAGTTATTACACAATTGTACACTGACAGCCCTAAAGATTAAACAAGACAGTCTGATATTTCACAAATCCCTTATATTTCAGGATTTGCCTGCTTTTCATTTAACGCAAATTTTTCGGTTAAAACGATGTTTTTTTTAAGTTTATAAATGTTAATATTTATATATTATAATGTTTGATTTGTTGTTGTTTCAAAACAAAGATGATTAATTTTTTAAATTAAGAAAAATCATTTTTTTTAAATTTTCAAAGCTAAATAGAATGTATTGTCATGAGGAGCAAGCCTATATTTCAAATTTCAGTTCGATTGAATGACGGAAGATTATTAATTTTCAATTTCAAGGTTTACAAACATTCAAGCAAGTAGGCAATGTAAGTGGTTAAGTTAATATAAGGAATCTAAAAAAGTGGCATTACAATTGCAAAATGATATTTTTAAAAAATCTGTCATTTCTGATGGGCTATCTCTAGCATATACATATATACCTTATATATAATTACAAACAAATATTGTAAATATGGCAATAAGTTAAATAATTTAAAACCTCTAATTACAAATTTTGTTTATCCTGCTTCGAAAATAAACATTAAATGAAAACATTGCATCTCACATATCAATTTCTTAGTTCTCAAATCGGTTCTTTTTAGATTTCAAACAGAATCATCAGAGCCAACCATATGTTTACTTAAGTTACAACATAGCAAATATTCCAAAAATATAATTATTATTACAATTAAGGAAAAAACTTTAAAAATGAACAACCTGAATATAAGTATGCCTGGGCATTTCTCAGATTGAAACGGGATTTCCTACAAGGAATGTAATCCAATTCCGAGTCATCTGATTTTCTATTGGCATGATTTATGAGTAGCGGTCTCGTACCTTGAGAAGACATCACAACTTTACAGTTGGCATTTCTTGAGTCGTTTATTATATGCGTGCAGTCCACCAAAGCAGTGCGGTCGTTCGAAACAGTAGAAGATGCCGTCATAGGATGAGATTTGTCGTTACATAATAAGTTCATCGAAGTTGGCTTTGATTGGCTCAAGTTTCTAGGAGAAATGTGATTATCTTGCTCGATTTTACAAATGGATGGTGGCAAGGCGTTGTCCTTCTTCTGGACGTAAGAAATTTTGTTAGAAACTTCAATAGGTAGAGCACCGTCAGTCAGGAATGAACTTTTTTCCAGGCTACGGTCGAAAGAATTTGTTTGAAGTGGTTGAACTTGTTTTGGTGTCGTGACAGATGTCTGATTCTTGCAGGTTTCTTCAAGAAATTGAGGTTCTAATTCTCCTATACAACCCTGCATATGATTGTGACTCGTAGCAGGAGAAACTTTGTTGGCAGGATCGCTTGAACGTTTGCAGCTATGGTCGTCGATTGAATCGGTATCAGTCTTTTGTTTGAATTCAGAGATGCGGTTATGTATCTTCATCGATTTTTCACTTCCTGAAATGTCTTTGTAATCACTTAAAGTACTGCACTTGCTTTCCAAGCTATTTCTATCGTGGCTTACATTTGGAGATTCGCTCGAACTGCTACTCTTTGACTTGGCTTTCTTTCTTTTTTGAACAACCGAAAATGTTTCACAATCGCTGAAGGAAGTCCTCAACATGCCCAGATCAACGTCCACTTTGCTTTCTATCAATACTGCCGACTGTGACATCAGAGAAGTCTGATGCTTTATTTTGCTTTCACCATCAACAACTGACCTCAAAATGGCATCCAAACTGCTGTCATCATTATTTTTTTCTTCCCCGACACCAATCAAAGCGTTGACATCGTCTTTGTTTTTGCTGCCACTGAAACATACATCGTTTCTTACTTCTTCCTGTAATCCATTCGTGACATCGCAGGCTGTCTCATTCTTGTCATTTCTCATTCTGTCATCATCCTTTGACAATTGAGAACAAACATTATCTTCATTAGACTCTTTCTCCCTTGAAACGTCATCTAAATTTAACGAATTATACTTTTTGGATGACTCTTTCAACTTCTTTTTGGACTTCTTACTGCTCTTAGCCAGTGATATGTTGGCAGAATCTTTGGCATCCTTGTTTATGAAATTAATGATCTCATCTAAAGAACTGTCGCCCTTGTAATTAGGCACTTGATTAGATGTGATGGTGTTCGATTTTTTTAGTTTCTCTTTTAGATTCTTCCTCGAATGCATCTCCTGGTACCTTCTCGACTTCATGCCTTCCAAACGATACAGAGAAGAATTATTATCGCCCGATTCACCGTCGTTAAAACAATGCTGGACGTCCGAAGTGTTGTTGTTGGCCACGTCTGAAGAGATTGGCAAGGATTTTCTGTCTGTTTAAATAATAAAACATGCTTATTGTGAAATAGACAATAAGAAATATAAAAATGAAATGTTATAGAGCAATGATTGTTTTTTAATTAGCAGTAAATTTGTGAACTCAACAACTGACAATCAAAATCAGCAATAAATTGTCTAATTAAATGCACTATTTTAGCAGTTTTTCTCTGAAAAGTGCCTCTAGACTGTATGAAATTATTTGCAACTAGGAGACAACAAAATGGCTATCCCACTCATGACTGGCACTTAACAAATATAACAAGCTTTTGAAATTTGTTGTCCAAGGCTCTAAAAAATTTGTAAAGGTATACAAAAGTTTATTGATAAACAAGTAAATATTTTAAAATGATTAAGGCGAAAAATTATTTGCCTTATAATCCCAAAGCCATTAAATAAATAACTCTAAATTATAAACTGGACCGAAAAATGTAAACTTAATAATTTTCAAACTCAATGAGCTATAACCATCAATTATCATCCCACCACCCCTGCCTTACAAAAAAATTAATACTTTAAAATGTCTTCTACACAAAATTCTGAATATGGTACCAAATTCAAGACTGATTAACATATAAATGAGACCAGATGAACATAAAATTGCAAGCTCACCTTCTAGAACGAATGGCGGAACTTTAGAAGCAATGCCAGATGACACCTTTGAGGTTTCTGAGAACTTGTCCTCCTGTCGAATAACAGGTGTTGAAGAAAAAGAATGTCTTGTTTGAGATTCATTTGGCTGCTTACTCTTCAAACTGCTCTTCTCCGGACATGCGCTCGAAACAGAGTTCAAGCCAGATAAGAATTCATCCTTGAAACTAGGCACCAGCCGAGATGTTTGGATGGAAGGCTCGACGCAAGGATTCTGTACAACACTATCAGCATAAAAAGACGTTCTCTCCATGGAATGTGCAAAACGATTTTTAAGATTGTCAGTCGTTGATGTTGGGTGCCATTTCTGCGAATCTTTTTCGGGTAAACATTGCATAAAAGATCCTTTTTCACTGTGAATCCCACCGTGAGGTGATACCCTGTGCGAGGTAACCGACTGCAGTTCTACACACTTGTCTTCTTGATCTTTTACAAAACTGTTAAAAGAAGTAGAGCTCGTGCTCATCGGTGAAGATTTCGAAAAAGTATATATAGGCTCGCCTGGCAAACTTTTTGAGCCACAAACACTTCTAAATTTAATATCTTTAATGCTATCTTCTGGTTCACTTCCCACGGGCTCGTCTATATACGAAAAGTCAACTTCACATTTCTCTTCAACAAACCCAGATAAAAAACTCTCCTTATTGACAAACTTAGAATTATCTTTACAACTTTGAGTTTGCATCATCTTCTCTTTGAGTATTGCCCACTGTTTATCAACATAGTCTGAATATTCTCTGACACGACTGTTGGCAGGACTGCCAGAAGGGCCGACGTGAGTGATGGAGGTTCCCGTTTGAGAATTGAAGTAGCTACAGGAAGCGGTTGCATGTGGCATTGTGGAATCAACTTTGAGATCATTACAAACTGAAGGAGCTGCCCGTGGCAGTGTTGAATGTGAAAACTCTGCTGAGAGTCTACGAGTAGCAGGTGAGTGAGTTGAACCAGTAGAAAGAGAAATACATGTTTTAACTCCATCATTCTTTAGAAGAGATGAATTTTTAGAAAATGAGTTCATAATACAATCATTACTACCATCATGCTGCATTTCTTACTGGACGCATCACTAAATGGATCTGTAATACTAAAACTGGAACCTGGTATCTATCTACCTCTGAATAAATATTCAAAAAATTACTTGTCATATTCAGAGCAGAACTAAGCATACAAATGTATCAATGTCTTATTAATGTTTTAAAATTTAAAAATTTAAACATACCACAAATCAGTAGTCAATTCAATATTCAATTCAATTAGAACACTTGCAGTTGCAGGAATACGAAAACTTTATAAAAACAGACACGCAAAGAAAAAATCAGAACTAAAAATTGAAAGATAGATGATTATTTATAAAACTAATGTAACACCGTCAGAATGTCGGCAGTCTTTATATGCAAAAGCATTTTTAAGAGTAATAAGAAGACGACGTTTTATCAACACGACCAAAAAAAACAAAAAAACTATAGCAGCAACTTAGAGCTCCTAAATGTATGTTAGTAATTTAATTGTTACACTATTTTGAAATTAACAAATATTTTGTTTAAATAATTTTTAATAAGCCTTTAAAATGTTCGAATTGCTTATTATCTGCGACACCATTATACATGCAGTGGCGCAGGCAGAAATTTTTTCGGGGGAGCACGGGAAAGAAACTTGATTACCACCCACAAAAGTCAAGGGTTAACGACAGTTTCAGTAATAATTAGTAACAAAAACCATAAAACTAAGTCTTTGGTTAGCAGCCGCCATAATGGCGGCTGTTTGAGCGTCTCCAATAAATTTCCTAATTCAAATGTTTTTCTTAAGAAAATAGTTTATATTTTTTAAAATAATTATTAACTTTTATAAATGCAAAAGTTTCTTGTCGTTTTGACGACCTGAGTCTATTCGATGGTTTCGGCTCTCCGGCGTCTGCATGCCGGGTTTGGATGGCTGTTCAACATCGGCATTGTGTTTTCTGTCAGCCGTGATCTCCCCGAAAACTTCACACACGTCCTATGTAAATGTATAGAGAGGATTTTTTGGGGCCCTGTAGAATATATTTTTCGACTGCATTGGGTTTGTAACCTAATGCATTAGAAAGACAAATATATTAGCTAAACATAGAAACTAATATTTTGGAGATAGACAAGAATTAAAAAGTTATGGAGCAAAATGTAGAGAAGTGTATGTTTTCCGTATCTAAATGTATAGACAAAACCTTAGGCTCTATTATACGGCAAACATACCCTGATCTACATTTTGCTTCAAAACTTTTTTAATTCTTGTAGTATTTTCAAAACATTGGTTTCCATGTTTAGTTAATATATTTTTCTTTCTAATGCATTATGTTACAAACCCAATGCAGTCAAAAATTATAAACTACAGGGTCCCAAAGTCCCAAACGCGAGTGAAAAATCCTCTCCATACATTTACATAGGGATGGTGACGGTTTTTTGCCTGTAACTTTTTTATAACTTAGAATAATAAATTTATTTTTTCATCATTATATTTCTTTTCTAAATACCTTTTTAACGGTCTATAACGCAACTCCAATGCACAATTTTTTTGCAAGCTAGTTGGGGATCCAGCAGCTCTGCTAACTTTTGCCTCGTAACAAACAATAGAAAAAGAAAGTCATTATTACGCTGGAATTTAGCTAGCCTCTTGCCGCCGTTCAACATTGGCTATCTAGCTTTTATACTTTTATTAGCGTTATAACTATAACCCAGCTGGTAGCAATAAGCGGTAAAAGTGCTGTTGTCTTGTCGGTTTTGCCAAAATGTAAAATTTTCTAAAAGGTTAGGGTTTTACTTTTTTAGGTAGACATACGGGACTGTCGGCACAGTAGCAATTTTACGTTATAACTATTACCAAGGCAGTAGGCGCCGGTAGCCGGGGCAATAAGCGGTAAAATTCCAACTGAGCCGGCGGCTTTGCCAAATTAATTTATTTTTCGATCAATTGATAAAGATGTTCATATTTTATAAAGGGTTAGGGGTAGGGATATGGTTTGGGTTATGGTTATTTTATCGAGTCGCCTGTAGCACAGTGGTGAAAGCAGTTATGCTATCATCCTGCCGTCGTGGGTTCAAATCTCAGTCACGGCGAGGCGTAATTCCATTGAGCAAGGAATTCACTCACACTGTTCAGCCTTTCATCCTTCACTGGTCGATGAATGAGTACCAGTTTCACGACTGGGGTGTAATAGGATTCAGCACATTACGGTTTCGGACACACGTGCGGGTGGCAGGTAACACTGTGTGATCCCATATGCTCGAGCAGTTCCCGGCGCTCTAATGTTCAATACACCTACATTATATTTACATTTACACACAAAGAGGGCTACCTTGGAGCACATGATTTTATCCATTAAACTAATCTTACTTGACATTTCTGGAGATTGCTAGAACGTGCAATTTAATGTGGAGAAAAAATTCAGGACTTCCCCATTTTAAAATTCCTGGTCATGGTCGACCTCCGAGTACCTCCATTGTGATCAGCTTTTTCTGATAGAAAAAGTGTAGAAGTTTGTAGAACATTTATGGAAAAAGTACCATCTCCCCGGTCATTAGCTTTTTTGACAGGAAATGTTTAGCATTCTGATAAAACATATGAACGTGTAGGCCCCTTTTATAAAAGTCTGTCCTGGTTTGCTTTTCTGAGGCTTTTTATTGCCAAAGTCTATTGGCAAAATGAGAAGGGGCCATGGCCGGATTGGCTTTCCCCATGGATCTGCTAGTGCATAAAGTAGCTTCCGAGCATAATTATAATAAAAGCTAGAAGCCCACCAACAGAGGGAGATGGTCGTTCATCTTTGAGAGCCTGATTGTGATTATCATTTCTTTTATCTTTAAGTTCAAGAGATAAACAAAAAGTCTACATATGTACATTGCTTTAAGAAAAGAAATTGGTGAGGTCACACATTCCAGAATGGAAGACCCCTTTGCACACAGGCAAGCTCTAGGTCTCCGATTTATTTTATACTGCAACGGATAGAATTATGTGTCGTATACTTTATACAAACTTTTATTTTGGTTACAATCTCTGTTTGTGTGTGTGTGTGAATGGCTTTCTCTGCACGCAAATCTTGCAAGTAAAATTTAACCAGATTTTTGACTAGCTAGGAAGCTGAAACCTTTAGCATAGCTTTATATTGGATGACAATACATGATTCAATTAAAAACTTTAATTTGAACATCTTTTGTATTTCTAAATTGAGTGTATTAGAAATTAAAATTTGTGTTGAAAAACTCATTTTTTCCTTTACTTGTTTATGTTGAGCCTTAAACTCCCACACATAAAAATTTATTGTTTACTACCTAACACTGTCACACTAATTAATCTGCTAATTTCCACACCAATATCATATACTACACAACAGATTTATCAATATGTCAGATAAAAGCCACTCTCCCAGTCGATCTTTAAAGAATTTTGGGTTTCTAAAACATTTCAATGGTGAATTAGGAAAGTATTAACAATACAGCTGCTTACAAACAACTTTTTCTCAAGATTATTGCTTCAATACATTTTGGACAATTTCTTGATACAATTAATTATTTCGAAAATGAAATGCTCTGAAAATCAAACGTGTTCTACCATTAAATTATAAATATTTTGCCAAACCATCCAAACATCACTCAAAACTAAGAAATCAAACCACAAATATATGAAATAATGAACAATATCGGCAGATGAATTTTGAGAGAAAAAAATAGTTCAAAAGTGATCTTTTGAAATAGAAATTAATACGCATGATCTTTGACAAACAAGGATTGAGCTGCACTTCCAGCTGCTGCTCCACCGAGATATTTTCCTAGAGCTGCCTGACCGTCAGCCTTTGGGGAAAAAAAATCAAGGTTTCAATTTCACAATCCGAACAGTATTGTTAAGAATAAATTTGTTTAAATCAATTTACTTTGGCTCTCTTGAGCAATTCGTGTTGGGCAGCAGCAATGTTCTCATCTTTTCCTTTCCACGTGTTAATGACGGTTGCCTGCAGAGCTCTACCATAACTGAATGTCAGGGCCCATGGTCTGTGGAGTGGGACATTATTGATGGCGTTCAGATGAACCGTTGCATCTTCCTCAGACTGTCCACCGGACAAGAAGGTCACTCCTGTAAAATTTAAAGAAATTTAGTCCAATAATAAAAATTAGAGAACAACCTGAGTCAGAATTATGATTAAAAGTATAATAAAACAAAATTAACAACCTGGAACAGCAGGGGGAACAGTTCTTCTCAGGGTCTGCACGGTGGCAAGAGCAACCTGCTCGGGTGTGTACTTTGTTGGGCACGACTGTCCGGCAGTGACCATGTTTGGTTTCAGAAGCGTTCCTTCCAAGTGAATGTGATGGTCTGACAAAGCTTTGTAGACAAAAGCCAAGACCTAAAAAGAAAAACTGAGCATTATTCAATCGAAGAAGCTGTTGAATAGAAGCATTAATTAAGACTTACATGCTCTGTGACTTCTTGGGCTCTCTCCAAATCATGATCTCCATCTGGCAAAACTTCAGGTTCAACGATTGGAACGATACCAGCCTGAAAACAAATTTATTATAAATAGTATTGAATAATAGTTACCTATCTAAAAAAAAATTAATAGATTAAAGCAAAGGTAACCAAGTCAAATTTATAAAAAATAATATAAAATATTAGTTAATATATTAAACTTGACATAATATAGTAACAAATTGTAGATTAACTCTCATCAAATTTTAAAATGAAATTACAAAACAAACCTGCTGGCAGATTGATGCATAGCGGGCAAGCACATTTGCATTTTCCATCATGGCCTGGTAGGAGGGAGTGTGACTTGAGATTTTCAACACACATCTCCACTTGGCAAAATCAGCTCCATCCTTCTTGTACTGAGCACACCTTTCAGCTAGGCCATCAAGCCCTGAAATAGGAAATTAACATTTTCAAATGTTAAATTATTCTAAAAAATCTGGTTGCTTTGTAAAAACTCTTCGACTATAAATTACATTCTAATTGACAAGAACACAAACATTCATCAACCTTGTGTGGTGACTTCATTAAGTGTCCCAGCAAGATCAACAACTCCAGTGTCTACTTTGATTCCAGGAATTATTCCATTCTCTTTGAGAACTGCACTAAAAAGTTTTCCATCAGATGTCTTCTGATACAAAGTCTCATGGAACAGGATGACACCACTGATGGAATCACCGAGCTCCTTGCCAGATGTAAAGAGCAGCTGACGATACTTTCTTCTATTTTCTTCGGTATTTTCAAGTCCAATGGTTGAAAACCTCTTTCCAATAGTAGCTGTATAGAAAATAACGAATTGAATTTGATTATAAGGTCAAGGACAGGTCACCGGGTTGTTGCGCAATTCTTCAAAGGAAAGGTCAACAAGGTCAATTGTTGATTTTCCACCAAAAACTTTGAAACAAATCTAACCAGTGCTTTCGTCAGCTGCTAAAATTCCCTTTCCAGGAGCAACAATGGCATTAGCAATTCTTTCCAATTCCAGCTCCTTCTCTCTGCTCAGGTATGGGACATGACGAGCCATTTTTAACGACGGTGCCTAGCCTAAGAATGTGCAATTTCTTTTGTAAAACCTGACTTACAATAATCTTTTCATTTCAGCAAAACGACAATTAACAATATAAGATAATCGGCTATGTCTTAGCGATTCTTGTTTACATGCGCGGACAGTCAATGACAAATAGAACACCTGAATGACCTTGACCGAACGGCCAAAGGTCGTCAAGCGAAATAGCTTCCAAACAAAATTAAACGATATTCATACACGTAAACATAATGTGCAAAATTAAAAATTTAATATTTAAAATAACAAACTACATAATATTTCGTTCAATGTTCATCGCCAAGAGCCAAGAGTTCGAGAAGGGCAATCAACGTCAACTTTCAATCTACATGCTACCGGAAATTCATTGGCGATATTGCAACTCAATAACTCAAAATATTAATTTGAACTCACGTGAGATTGAAAATTCCTAGCAATCAAAGGACCTGGGAAATATCTTGCGAGCGAGCGAATACTGGTTTGCAGTGGTCGTCTTTATATAGCATCAGATCACACAGCACGACAGCTCACTGGATTGTTTTTTTTGCGCCTGTTCTTTTTTGACAGCAACTTTAGATAAAAATAATTCATCCAACATCTCTTCTAGTGGTCCAGTTTTAAATGGTTCATTAAATTTGACATGAGCTCGAAATAAATTGAAAATCTTGCGCTTTGATGATGATAATAATAATTTATGCGAAGTTATTATCTATAATGAGTTATGGGCTATTACTCAACTTGAATGAGTTTGTATTGTGTTCATATGTTTAGATAGATTCAAACAATGACAATTTTAGCCATTTGTCGACAAGTCATCAACTAATCAACGTTGTTTTGATATGGAAGCCCGTAATACGACATATAATGTTTATTCATAACATCATAATACACGAAAAGTATACAGTTTTCACCAGTGCAAATAAACAGAAATCAGATATGATTAGAAAGAGACTTCACAAATTGATAGATCAGTCTAGAAACGAACTTATATAAACAGGACATTTGAAAAGAAAATAGAGTTGTCACTCATGACTACAACAGAAGTTACCATGTGATATAAACTTGAATGCATTTAAATATTAGGCAGATTCATTGAACTTATTATAACACACATACGTTGATAAACATCAAATTTTTTTATGATTTTAATTATCGTTTAATGCACGAAAGAATGTCGGAATTTTGAATGTACGAAATTAAAATAGCCACGTATATATATTTACATTGAAATGAATGTACACGCGCTCATCATCAGCCGCCGGCAGTTTAACATGCCCGTACGTTCAACAATCTGATTTTACTCGAAGCTTGTAGAGCACAAACAAAGCAGTTGCATCTCTGCATTCTTCTCTGCAACAACTCACAGACGCCTGCACCTCCACAGAGTTCCTTTATAAAAACTCAGTGCGTCATATATCCGCCCGAGCTGCCGCGTAACGCTTCCGCCTGGAAAATTTCCTCTCTGCTGTACCAAGTGAGTGGAGCCGCGTTAACGCACGCATGAACAAGTTTGATGGGAAGAGTGTCATCCTCAACGCCCTACGGAGTATGCCTTCCATTTATAATATGAGAAGTTACTTCTTTAGAACTCTCTAACTGTTTTGAGTCTATTTGAAGAAAATTCTGATATTATTGTCGAGTGTTAAATTGAGTTCGTTGGTTGTAGCGTTAAGACGTTTAAAAAAGTTTTTTTTTATTTCATTTTATCTCAGACGATAACAAAATGGCCAATTTTAAAGCCAAGCGAGCAGGAATCAACCTTGCTGAGCAGAAGAAATTAGACGAGGTTTGGATTTAAAAACGATGTTAAAACGGATATTTATGTTGAAATAGTTATAATCTACTACGGTTTGTCTGAAAAAGGATTTAAGTTTTAAATTTGTTTTATGAACTCTAGAAATACGATGTTGAAGAAAAGAAAGGTACTCCAGAACGAGTAATGAACTGGTTGAACGAAGCCATAGGAAGTGAACACTCGAAATGCGTTGGTGATTTTTTAATGTCTACTTATTTCTCAATAGAAGAATGTTCTCAATGCTAGTAGATATCTTTATTTCAGTAAAATGTCATTGATTGTAGTCTAATCAATTCTGTTTATAATTCGCTTAAACAGCCGAATTCCAACTGGCGTAAACTTCAGTTTTGGCTGAGAGATGGAGTGGCCCTGTGCAAGTAAACAAACAATTGATATTAGTTTTTGATGTTTCCAATAATAATAATAATAATTTTAACTTAAAATTTAAATAAATAATTAATGTATTGATATTTATAACTAATTATTTAAGACTCATAAACAAACTTCGAGAAGCTGTTGGCCTGCAGCCTGTTAAATACCAGGGCAACGCCCACATTCCCCTCGTTGCTATGGACAACATCGACGCTTTCAACAAAGCAGCAGTAGAGTACGGCCTCGATCCATCTCTTTCTTTTCAAAGTCACGACCTCTATGACGCACACAAGTCCACTTTCCTTAACGTCGTCGTCTGCCTTCACCATCTGGGATCCTTGGTAAGTGCGCCACATAAATTCATATTTCAACACCTGATTATTCGACAATAATCAATTTTAGTTAAGCTACTATATAACTATTTTTCAGTGAATTATTTTAATTATTTTGTTCCTACAAATGCTCAGGCAACAAGCAAGGAATTCAGTCCAGCATATCATTTTGAAGAATCCACAGGAAATTGTATCTGATGTAACACACGTGCCTGCTTTATATATATCTATGTTGTCTTTTCTTTGATGTTTCTTTTCATGATACATTAGACGCATCTTTGGCTAGTTTTCACGGTGGCGGCCATTTTACGTGTCATTTTAAACGTCTCGCTGTTAATTTTACGTCGAATAATTTATATAAATAAAATCAAATTTGTGCAAATAAATGTTCTAATGTTATTTCATCTTCAAGTCTTCAATGTTTTCTTACTATGACACGCATGAAAATTCTTTGTTAGCTTCCAGGTGATATGTTGGTATAAGCTTCAAAATGTCACATTTTGTTACATTTTTGTACTCTTTAGCTTTTTATAGAGATATATAGTAGGTTTATTTTAAAATTGTGCAAACAATATTTGCATAGTTTTTTATCGAGCAAAGAAATTGAATTTTGTGAAAACAGAAAATGAAAAAGACTTAAAACCAATAAAATAAACTATTTAGGCGTTCCCAAACAAAAGATTTACATAAACAGTGGCGGATCCAGAGTAAGGAACGAGGTCCCATAAAAATAAAAAAAATAGGTTTATTATTTTATTAGGCTTGCAATTTTATTGTGTTGTCTGTTGTCTTTGATCTGAGGTTTTATCTTTCTTAAACTCGTTTCCTACCAACCAATTGATCTGATATTTGGGAGGATATTTTAAAACTTCGGGCCCTTTTCAACAAATTTAAAAAAAGACTTTTCAAAATTTTTTAGACCTTTACCGGCAGGCAAGTCCAGTAAAAATAATAAAAGATGACGTTTTTTACCCGCTTTCTTTAGCGTCACATGTCCGTTGAATATAGAAGCGTGAATTCAGCAAAATGTTGAAGCGGCAAAGATTTTTTAACTTTAACCCAGAGAAACTTCAAACAAAAATGACCATCCCAATATACATTTGTATGTTGTATTTTCATGTAAATCATCATATTTGTTAAAAAAACAGTTTAAAAAAAGTTGACTTTTATATAATATTGAATGCAGACAAAAAGCGTGTTGTGTTTTTACAAGTTATTTCAGTAACGCCAAAACTCCAAGTTTCTTGTAATTAATTTGTTTATTACAAGCGCTAACGAATTACGAAAGTACACACGAGACAATGAAAAAGTATATAACGCGGCTACTATTGAGTACACGTGGACCAACCAAAGATACAACATTTTAAGATAATAATAGTTATTTGCATAACATGTAAATCATCATATTTGTTAAAAAAACAGTTTAAAAAAAGTTGACTTTTATATAATATTGAATGCAGACAAAAAGCGTTTAAATTATGAATGTAACAAAGGGTATCGACGTTCTTTCATTTTTACAAAATTGTCCACTAAATCATCAAGATCAAATAGACTAAAGGTACTAATAAAAGATCGGAAAATAATAGCAGAGATTTTTAACTAATTGGATATTAATCAACAAGTATGATAAATATTGCTTTCATCAAATAATCTAAATACTCAACCGTGTGTGAGCTAATAAAAATAATTTGAAATGAATTGGAAAAATCTTGGTGAGAGAGCTCAAGAAGCCGTGTAGGATAAGAATATGCTAATTGTTCGTCAAGCTAGGACAGATACACGAGTCTAAATTTCATACGAGCTCGATCGGATGTACCGAAAGCAAGCAATCAATCGATTAAATTTCTATAGCGCTATTTCCTTGGCGTTCAATAGTATTCGGACACGAACTTATTAAACAGATAAGTTTTAAGCCCCCGACGGAAAACAGCGAGAGAAGTAGATTTGGTAAGAGAAGTAGGAAGAGAGTTCCAGAGAAAGGGACCAGAGTAGGTAAAAGAACGTTTAGAAAAGAATGCTTAACAAAAAAATACGAAAGTGGCTAAGAGAGAAAGACCGAAGACCAGACTTAGGAGGGATTTTTATTAAGTTAGTTAAGTAGAATGGAGAAGAGCAATTTTAAATTTTAACCATTAGTAAGCAAATTTTAAAAATCACCCTATATTTAAGAGGAAGCCAGTGAAGAAGAACAAGAGATGGAGAGATAATTATGAGAAAAGTAAGAAGTGCGAAAAACTAAGCACTAAAAGATTGAAAAATATTAGCAGTAGATTATAAGTAGATATAATTCAAAAAGTTTAATAAATATTGTTTTTATCAAATAATCTAAATACTCATTCATGGGTGAGCTAGAAAAGATATTTTTTCTATTTGGTGGAAAAATCTTGAGGGGGGCCGTGGCCCCCCTCAGCTTCCCAATCCACGCTTCTGGTTGAATACTGCAACAAAGTTTATAATCACATTTTGATTTATTCATTTATTATTTATTCATTCATTAAACAACCATTAGTCAAACAAGCAAGCATAAGTTATCAGTTACAAAAATGATAATTTAAGTTTGAGCAGGAGTATCTGTAGCACCCTCTCCTATGATTAACTTTCCAGTATGCTTTCGAGTTGAAATTTGGATACCTTAACAATATTAATTTTAACAAGTAAAGGAACAAGTGAATCAAAAAACAAAGTTTTTTAAAAACCCACTTTTATATAATCGATTGTGTAGGCCACATTCTGTTACATGAACAACGAGCATATTAGCATAGACAATAAACAGCTCGACGAAAATATCACAAATAATTTTTTAATTAAAGTTTGTCCAATCGATCCGAAAATTTGATAGAATGCATTGTTAATCAGTTTGGAGGTATGTTTAAATTTTTAAGTCTCTAGCTCATCGGGAAGTTAGTTTTGTGTAGGCCACATTCTGTTACATGAACAACGAGCATATTAGCATAGACAATAAACAGCTCGACGAAAATATCACAAATAATTTTTTAATTAAAGTTTGTCCAATCGATCCGAAAATTTGATAGAATGCATTGTTAATCAGTTTGGAGGTATGTTTAAATTTTTAAGTCTCTAGCTCATCGGGAAGTTAGTTTAAAATCGATTGCAAAATTTGACGACAGACAGACAGACAGACAGACAGACAGAGAAGTCAGGTTAAGTAAATGTGTGTAAAAACGAGTTTTTCAGCACAAACGTTTTTTTTAATTGAATCATGTATTGTCATCTAATATAAAGCTATGCTGAAAGTTTCAGCTTCCTAGCTAGTCAAAAAGCTGGTTAAATTTTACTTGCAAGATTTGCGTACAGAGAAAGACACACACAAGCAAAGATTGTAGCCTAAATAAAAGTTTGTAAAAAATAACTATCAATTACATTTTAAATTAGTATACGAGATATACTTCGATGGTAAAGATTTTCATTACAATCGATAGATGGCAGGAAGCCTTCTTGATAACCAGTCAATAATATTACTTTTTGTAATTAATTATTAAATTAATAATAATATTAATAAAAAATTTATACAACAAAATTAAAAATATTAAAGATTAAAAAATTAAAAAAAAACTAAAAAGTAGAAAGTAGAAAATAATCATTAATTTTAAAAAATAATAAAAACATGCTTTATAAATGCTCCAAAAATATTGTAATTCGGCGGCTACTAATTGCTTGCAAATTATTTTTTAATGATAAAAAATCTAGAAAATAGAAAAACATCAACAATCGTCTTATAATACTTGATATGTGAAGTATAAAAAAGATTGAAAATAAATTTTTTTTTCAAATCCATATAGAACAAGTAACGGAAAAACGAGTTTTTCAACACAAACTTAGATTTGAAATTGACTCGATTTAGAAATACAAAAGATGTTCAAATTAAGTTTTTTTTAAATTGAATCATGTATTGTCATCCAATATAAAGCTATGCTGAAAGTTTCAGCTTCTTAGCTAGTCAAAGAGCTGGTTAAATTTTACTTGTATGATTTGCGTACAGAAAAAGACACACATACACATACACAAACACACACACAAACAGAGATTGTAACTTAATAAAAGTTTGTAAAAATACAAATTTTAATTGTAAGTTTTTAAATTACATAATTAAATAACTTTTTTTAAAACTAAAAATTGATGATTTTTTTCTCGACAAAATTGTTTTTTTACTTTTTAAAGTTTTTATCAATTTTATTATATAATTTATTCAAGTTTTGTCCAATCAATCTGAAAGTTTAACAGTTCGTTTTGTGAGTGTCAAAGGGCTTAACGTATGGTTCAAAAAGGCAAGCAAACGTGGTGATTTGGTGAAGTTAATTTGTTCAGAGTTGAGAGTAGTAACAAGTAAAGGTAAAAAATAAATTTAAAAAAAAGCTTTTATTCGCCTCTTTATCTGAGGCAACGAACTAAAATTTTTGAATCTAAAACAACCGTTTTACACACACACACACACACACACACACACACACACACACACACACACACACACACACACACACACACACACACACACACACACACACACACACACACACACACACACACACACACACACACACACACACACACACACACACACACACACACACACACACACACACACACACACACACACACACACACACACACACACACACACACACATACACACACACAAACACACACACACATACATACATACATATATATATATATATATATATATATATATATATATATATATATATATTCTTTTAAGCAAACTCGATTGAAAAAAGTGGCGCACTTGGCTGAATCGATTTTATTTTTTCCAATACTCTAAATCGGTTTAAAAATAATTTATTCCCAAACACAAACTCCATAATCTTATAGGCTAATAGATCTATTTCGGCAATTTTTTGCCATCATCAGAGCCGTTTAACTTTTTAAAATAAAATGCAGTGACTAAATGGTGAAAGATACAACTAATTGAAAGGAATTAAAATACAATTTAAATAAAATTTAAATTCATTATATACAAATGTAACAACATAAAAAATATTTAAATTAAAATAATTATAATAATAACAGTAATAACTAAATAATTAAGATCAGTTAGTAAAGCCTTTAACAACGGAATTACAGTCAACTTCAAGGACGTGACTGGAAGAAGAATCACATACATTATCTATAACCTTTGAAACACAAACGTCTGGTACAAAACATTCATTCAACGAAGAAATACCTGAAGAAACATTGGCACTATTAACATGCATATTTTTAACAGAAGTTGTAAATGAGTTAAAACATTTATTATTATTATTATTATTAGTTTTATTATAATATATAATTATTTTAATTTAAATATTTTTTATGTTGTTACATTTGTATATAATGAATTTAAATTTTATTTAAATTGTATTTTAATTCCTTTCAATTAGTTGTATCTTTCACCATTTAGTCACTGCATTTTATTTTAAAAAGTTAAACGGCTCTGATGATGGCAAAAAATTGCCGAAATAGATCTATTAGCCTATAAGATTATGGAGTTTGTGTTTGGGAATAAATTATTTTTAAACCGATTTAGAGTATTGGAAAAAATTAAAAATAAAAATAAAATCGATTCAGCCAAGTGCGCCACTTTTTTACCAATGCTTTTATTAACTCGTCGGCTCTGTTTCTCTGTCTGTTTCTCTGTCTGTTTCTCTGTCTGTTTCTCTGTCTGTTTCTCTGTCTGTTTCTCTGTCTGTTTCTCTGTCTGTTTCAAATCTTGCAATCAATTTTTGAGTCACTTCCTGATGTTAGATTTTTTTCAAATTTTGCATACATGCTCAAGATAGAAGACAATGCAATATTCAATTATTAGTTTTACAATAAGTCAATTAATTTAGTTAATTTTCTTGAGGATTTTATCGAGGGGTTTCTTGAGGGTTTTCTTGAGGGTTTTCTTGAGGGTTTTCTTGAGGGTTTTCTTGAGGGTTTTCTTGACCACAAAACGCTAACCGACTGGCAGACTATTTTACCAAGTTAACACGAACCACACTCACTGACCGCGATTCTCAAGCGTGTACGAAATTTTCATGAAAATTGTTGAGATATTTAAATTCGATGTTTTTTGATGATATTTTTATTATTATTACCAATGCTTTTATTAACTCGTCGTCTCTGTTTCTCTGTCTGTCTGTTTGTTTCTCTGTCTGTTTCAAATCTTGCAATCAATTTTTGGGTCACTTCCTGATGATAGATTTTTTCAAATTTTGCATACATGCTTAAAATAGAAGACAATGCAATATTCAATTATTAGTTTTACAATAAGTCAATTAATTTAGATAATTTTAATTAATTTCGATATTTCGATATAATTAAGATATTTCGACTTTAACATAAAATAAAAGAGTAATATAAAAAAAATTGATTGCAAAATTTGTGTTTTAATTACATATAAGAGCATTGGTTTTAAAAATTCGTTTTTAATTTACTTGTTTCAATCGAGTTTGCTTAAAAGAACATATAGCGCCGAAGTATTCAAAAATATATATATATATATATATATATATATATATATATATATATATATATATATATATATATATATATATATATATATATATATATATATATATATATATATATATATATATATATATATATATATATATATATATATATATATATATATATATATATATATATATATATAGTTGTTCCCACAACTCAAAACTTACGGCAGTCGAGCCTTCAGTATAGCAGGACCGGCAACATGGAACATGTTGCCTGCCAGCATCCGAGAAGCCACTACATTGAGTTTATTCAAGGCCGAGCTAAAGACATTTCTGTTTGCGAAATCCTATCCAAATTGATGACCAGAGAGAAATTATTTCATTTTTCCTGACATGCTGATTTTTGTGTTTTATATTATTTTTTGCTTTATTTTTATTGTTTTGTTTTGTTGTTTTTATTGTAAAAGGAGCCCTGAGGTGTTACACAAAAGGACGCTTGAAATCCAAATAAACTTAAACTTATATATATATATATATATATATATATATATATATATGTGTGTGTGTGTATGTGTGTAAAACGGTTGTTTTAGAATCAAAAATTTTAGTTCGTTGACTCAGATAAAGAGGCAAATAAAAGCTATATATATATACTAGCAGTGCCCGTAGCGGCTTCGCTCGCATGAAATTAGAGTATTTGAACCGTGCATCCATAGGTGTCGGCTCGGCCCGTCGACAACTTGGCCCAGCCCGTTTCAAAACCAAAATTCCTGTCCCGGCATGGCCCGTCTAATTTGGACCCGGCCCCTTTTTACAGGCCTAGAAATTCTATATACTTGATGAAAAACGTCGGCCCGTCCCACCTTGACTTCAGGTTTGGCCCGGCCCGTCTGAAGACTCTAAAATTACTAAAATGTTTATTTGCTTAGTGAAAAACCTCGGCCCGTACCACCTTGATTTAAGGTTTAGCCTGGCCCGTAAGAAGACCCTAAAATAACGGCTTGGCACGACCGGTGATAAACTGGACTCAGCTACTTTTAACCGGCACAAAACCTCAAAATACTAAGTTTAACATCTGTAATGCTTGCAGTTGTTGAGTAGCAGTTATTTTAAAATCAAATAACACTTATTTAGACACCACATTTGAAGTCATGGAAACCAAAATTTAAAAAAATGGTGAAACACTTATATCGTTATTTTTTGAGGCGCTGGTGGCAGAGCGGTAGAGCGTTCACCTGTCGATCGTTAAGTCGGCAGTTCAAACCTCGCCGGCGTCATCAGCGTAACTCCCTTAAGCAAGGAGTTCACTCGCATTTGCTAAAGGGGTAGGCGCCTATAAATGGCGGCATTTGCAAGTACCCTCCCTCTCTCGCCTTGAGCAAGACTTGTCTTGATAAGGCGTATGCTGAATCTCAATAAAAAATATTAAATACTAATTTTTACATCTGTAGCATTCACAGTTTTTGAGTAGCAGTTACTTTAAAAACCAAGTAATCCTATTTTCCACCCCACATTTAAAGTCCTGGAAACCAAATTTGTAAAAAATTGGTGAAACACGTATACTAATTTTTACTTTTGTTGCATTTACAGTTTTTGAGTAGCAGTTACTTTAAAAACAAATAACTCTATTTCCACCCCACATTTGAAGTCCTGGAAACCAAATTTTCAAAAAATGCTAAAACACGTATTTCATTGTTTTTGGAGTAGAAGCTAAATACAAACTTTTACTCCTGTAGCATTCACAGTTTTTTAGTAGCAGATACTTTAAAAACCAAATAACCCAATTTTCCAGCCCACATTTGAGGTCCGGGAAACCGAATTTTCAAAAAATGGTGAAACACGTATCTTTTTATTTTTCAAGAAGAATCCATATACCAAATTTCAAAATCTCCTCATTTTTGGTTTTCGAGATATACATTGTTTTAGAAAAAAGTTAGTTTTCCAGTTTCTTCCCCTCAGGAGCAAAATTTCAAAAAATTCTTTCTTAATGGATGCTTACGCAATAAAAGTAATATAAATTCCAAATTTCACGTTCGTAGGATGAGGCGTTTGAGCTCGGCGTTGATTATCAGTCAGTCAGGACATGTTCTTATATATATATATATATATATATATATATATATATATATATATATATATATATATATATATATATATATATATATATATATATATATATATATATATATATATATATATATATATATATATATATATTATTAATGAGACCCGCAATTAATAAACAATTTGATAAATTTCCACAGATTCTCCACTTGTTTGGTGTCAAAGAAAATAATATGCAAATTAGACGGGCCGTGCCGGGCCAGGAATTTTGGTTTTAAAACGGGCTGGGCCAAGTTGTCGACGGGCCGAGCCGACACCTATGGATGCACGGTTCAAATTCTTTAATTTCATGCGAGCGAAGCCGCTACGGGCACTGCTAGAATATATATATACTTTGAAATGAGTTAATGTATCTAGATACTAATACACAGGGGCGCCCAGGGGGGGTCAGGAGGCAAATGCTTCTTCGCAATGATAGAAATTCCTCCTCTGAGCTTTGGTATTACGGTTAAAATAGTTTCTTATTTCTGCGATGTTATTGATGTTGATAACAAACGGTCTGCATAAGAGACTGAAAGACATTAAAGTTATTATTAGTATGGAGATCCTAAAACTGGTATATAAAGTTATTAGCCCTGCATCGAGGTTGTTGCAAGGAGAATAAATTGATTTGACATCAGCTGTAGTTCTTGTAGAAAACTGTATTCAAGAGTTTTTAAATTTCATAAATGACTGGGAAACAGCTTATGATCAATCAGTTTTGTTTGCATCATCACATAGCGTAAATACCGTATTTTAGCGCATATAGACTGCTTTCGTGAAGGCCGCACGCGTGTATAAGCCTTGGATTTCGCCTTTTGTGTAAAAAAGTTTTTCTATAAGCCGCGTACGAATATAAGCCCTTGTCATCCATTGTATGGACTACTTGTTCAGTTGTATACATTGTAACTGTATACATTGAACACTTATAATTTTGGTAAATATCACATTATTTTATATTCATTCTATGATCTGTTTTTAAGTTGTATTCTATGTAAACTTGAAGAAAATAAACCTCAGTGTCAGCATTATGTGTAAAAAAGTTCCTGAATAGGCCGCGACCGTCTATAAGCCGCATGTTGGTTCTTACGTGTATAAAAAATTGTATAAGCCGCGGCTTATATGCGCTAAAATACGGTACTGAATTTCCCTCAGAACGACGTTGAACCAAGAAAAAGATGCCTGGAGAAATAGATATTCATGATTGTTTGAATGGGCTTGCTCGTTTTAAAGTAGATACATTCATAGTTGTTCTGGATGAGGCGTATCAGCAGATGTATATCACTAAAGAAAGCCTGAAGTGTGAACAGCGAAAATTTCTGCATGAAAGTAAGAAATTTTTGTTGTTCATACCTCAGGCTCTTTTTAGTGATAATTTTAAAAACTGTTCTGACTTTGAAATGATTTGCCAACTCTATGGAGCTGATGCCAATGCAGTCGCAGCTGAAATGTCAGACTTCAAAACAACGTCTTCTGTCTCAAAATAGCACTACCACTAATATTGATGATCTCCTACAAAAAGTTTGCGATGATCCACTTCTACAACAAAGACAATCTGATAATGAGGAACGCATTGAAAATGTTGATGTTGAGTCTGACATTGGCAACAACAATGATTTTATCCTGACAGAAAATGATGTCAAGCTGAACCAGGCACAGTAATGGCAACGATATGCATTTATGAAACCATTGCAATTGCTTTCTGAGTTATCTGGCTTTTCAAATTTGTAGAGTCTGTATAGCATCTTTGCTTGTCTTGTTTTGGCTTTCCAAATTTGTACAGTATGTATAGCATCTTTGCTTTTCTTGCAATTTCCAATGTCTCAGCTGAAAGGATTGTAAGTAAACTGAAGACCATCAAAAATAGATTTCGATCATCAATTTCAGATGATTATTTGTCAGCCCTCATGATAATATCATCAGAAAAAAGACTTGCTTGTACAGTTAAGAAATGATGACATTATTTCTCGTGCTGCTTGTGCTACTTCCACTCTGCGAGCACACCTTCATCATTAGACAATGCCATAGTGGTGTAAAAAAAAGTTTATTATTTTATTGGTATTTTGATGTGGCCAACTTGTCAATTTGCAGGAAATTTTTAATATCTCCTTTTAGTTTCAACTTACATTTGTGACGGAGAGGAGACGGGAGAAAAAGAGAGGGAAGAGTCTGTCTCCAGCAGCCAGGGGGAATGGGCGCCCCTGCTAATGCATAGAAACTTACATATGTTTTTAGATATGACAGAAATAGTTATATTCAAATTACCTACTGCAGATTCTGATTATAAACATTTGTTTGATTAGACTTCAATGCAGCCAATAGAAATCAGATTGTTCGTATGTAATAAATTGTCAAATCTGTTTTTCGAATAAGTACCAATAAACTCATTTCAAAATCGTTTTTAACTCTTAATTCGCAAACAAAAATTTGAGACGAAAAATATTGGCATTGTACATTTAATAACATTGATGTTGCTTCAAACTGAAAAAAAAAACCTTCATTATAGCTGAGATTTATATCGAATTTTATGTCAAACTGATATACTGTAATGTTTTGTGGAACTCACGCCCCGCTAAACAAACAATCCACAGATTGAAACCACCAGTGGCCAAAACATGACAATCAGAGCGAACCAGAAGTTCTGGTACTTTTATTGTTTTAAAGACAGTTTGATCGATTCAGATAGAGATGTTAAGACCTCACAGGAGATTCAAGATGATATTGCCTTACAAACTAGTCTAACATTTTCAAAGGTTTTTAATTGATCCTACTAAAACCATGCTGCAATAGTCAATTTAAAACCAAAGTCTTGAAGAATTTTTGTGTTTTTGTGTTCTGCTGGTTCGTTATTAAATATCCCTTAACAAATGTCTGCATTATTTTTTAATAACAACCTACAATTTGGTCCAAAAGCGCTGTTTTCGTAATTCCTTTGGCTACTATATTGTCTACTACTTGTGCAAAACTGGTTTCTCTGCTTTGGTCAATATGAAAACCAAGCAAAAACTTGATTGGAGGTTGGTTATGATAAGCGAATTGTCTTATCAAAGATCTCTCCTCATATTTTCAAATTTATAAATAGAAAGCAACAACAGATGCATTAAGAGAAAAAAACTTTATTGAAAATACTAGGGTTTCATTTTTTATTTTTTTGTATGCAAAAGGAGGGTGTACACGTTGAGTTCGTTAAAAGGGGGTGCGGGATAAGAGGTTAAAAACCTACTGTCTAATCTCTGTAATTATATTATATTTCGTTATTCAATTTAAGTCATTAATCTAAAATAATCTAATTAATGTTTTTTAATTACTGAAAATGAAACATTATAAATACAAGACAAAATAAAAATGTTTTTTAACATTAAAACAAAGGAGCAAATTTACAATACTATGTCATAAGAAGTGAACCGTGCAAAATTTTTGTTTTTCACAAATCCTATTCATTTTGTAATTTGGTAGTTTCCAATTTTTTTTGAGGATGATAAGTCTATAAAATAAAAAAAAACATTGAACACAGTTTTCTAAATACTTGATATGTGAAGTTTGAAAAAATATAAAATATAAAAAACTTTAGAATCAACATGGAAAAACAAAGTTTTTATTATAATTTTTTATTTGAAAAAATAAATATTGCTTTTCGAATTCCTTATATTAACTTCATCATGCTTGCTTGAGCCATACGTTGGGACCATTTGCCACTTAAAAAACAACGTCTCTTTATTCAATCAAGTTGAAATTTGGTGGGTTTTATTTTGCTGCAGACTTTACATTCTACTTTATTTTAAGATTGATTGGACAAGTTTTGAGTGAATTATAGAATAAAATCAATAAAACCTTAAACATTTTAATAAATTAAAAATTTTATTCAAAGAAACGAACCATCAATTTTTAGGTTATTTAAAGAAGCAATATTTATAATAATATATTTGTTTATTCTATAAAGATTCGAATGTTTTATATATTTTCAATCCTCACATACTTCACATATTAAGTATTTAGATGACTGTGGTCAATGTTTTCATATTTTATTGACTTACTTTCATCAAAAATAATTTTAGCCGACGAATTACAAAAATATAAAAGTTTTTTACGGTTCACTTGTTTTGAATAAACTAAAAACTGGTGGTTAATTTTTTTAAAGAAAATTTCTAATGTTTTACAATTTTTCAAGTTTTTTAAGGGTGAAAGTGTTCCAACGCATGGCTCAAGCAAGCAAGCACGGTGAAGTAAATATAAAAACATTTATAGAAAGAGAAAGAAAGAAAGAAAAAAAAAGAAAAAAGAAAGAGAAAGAGAGAGGGCCATCTGTTGTATGAGAATTACAACTGCTTAGAACGAATGCGTCCAGCTCGTCATGTTAACGGAGATGCAGGGATGATTAATGGCGGGCTTTTAATCCGAGTTCATATTGAGACGCCGGCAAATTGAAAAATAATTCGGGTCGGTGAGCCTCCCTTCAGATCTTCTCATGGGTCTGTTGCGGCGTAAATTATCTCCCTATATATGTACATCCTCAATCCACTTTACACTGTTATATAAATATAAAATACTTTCGAATGATGTTTTCACTCGATTATCAACCTCGCCTTTATTTGATGAAAATAA
Source organism: Erpobdella octoculata (assembly GCA_963978895.1). NCBI lineage: Eukaryota > Metazoa > Annelida > Clitellata > Hirudinida > Erpobdellidae > Erpobdella > Erpobdella octoculata. Next base: position 11,186,626 of record OZ022246.1, read on the forward strand.
TTATTCCGATCAGTTTGGTTTGATGTTTCTCAATTAGCAGGTCTAAAAAGCTGCTAAAAATCGTCGAGTGGTCGTTGAAAATAGCGAGCCATACATGTGGAAGAGAATGGAAGAGAATGGAAGAAAATGGAAGAGAATGGAAGAGAATGGCTTGCTCGTAGTGTCGTCATCACGAGACCCGGAAGTGGAATGTTCGGACATGCGCCAACGACGTAGGTGTGCAGGAAGATGCGGGAAGATGCGGAGGAGCGTTCAATTATTCAATGGCGTAGTAATGCGTCCTCGCCAGCCCTTAAAGCCTCGTTCAACGTGTGCGGATTAACACCATCCACCTCGCAAAATTGGAAATTCACTTGACCGTACGCTCCACCTATTTATCTGCCCATCACAATGAATTCTATGATGGTGATGATGATGACGACGACGACGATGATGATGACGATGTCACTGTTGGTGCAAGTATTTCTTTCAGGACTGTAGTTATTTATTATTCATTACATCACCTGTTGTAGAAATATATCCACGTCTATTTCTCCTTATCTAACTCATGTTTCTTTACCATCACCATAACCACCACCACCATCATCATTGTCACCAGTCACCACCATAATCATCATCATCACCACGATAATTATTCTTTTTTTGAAATCGATCAATACTCTGCTGCAATAGTAATGGAATGATGGCAACAAATTGTATGTTACTTCGTGATCTAAATCACCACGTTTCAAGAAATTCAGGATTGAGGCAAACGAAAACAAATATTCGTTTTTTAACGTTGTTCAACATTACTATACTTTATTAATATAGCCATCACCATCATCGCCATCATTATCACCATTACCATCACCACCACTATCATTATTATCATCATCATTATCATCTCCACCATCTTTAATTTAGTCATCACTATCATCATCATCATCATCATCATCATCATCATCATCATCATCATAATCATCATCATCATCATCATCATCATCGTCATCATCATCATCATCATCATCATCATCATCATCATCATCATCATCACCACCACCACCACCACCACCACCGACACAACCACATGGACATTAAACATATCAACAGCTCTAATAAATTTCGGGACTGTGCAGTAAATTAGCTTCTCACTTTCAAGTTATGTTATTAAACGACACGATGAAAAGTGAACGAAAAATAATAACGTTAAAAATAAAAATATATTTGACGTAAACTTCACTTTAAAAGGCACACACACACACATCTACACACACACACACACTAACATACACATACATATGTACGTGCGTACGTGTATAAAAGACACGTTGAGTTGTGAATAAACTGAACAGATGCAGTCATGTCCATTTAATAAGGTGCGCAGACTTGGCACTTTCAAATTAAAATCAGTTTTAGATAAACACCGTGCAATAAATTACGCAGCGCCTTAATACCCAATCTCCACGCTATGAAGTCGGCGCGTGTTCCGGCTATAAGACGCAGACGAGAGCGTGCAAGATGCGCATGCGCACGGCAAGAGTGATGGCCGGGCTCGCTTATGTAGCGCTTCATTGAAATTTAAAAGAACCGCCGTTGTGGCTATAAATATGTAATTTAATTTGAATTGTATTTTTAAGGGATGCTCGTTTGGTGTTTTGTAACTTTGTAGGTTACTTTTCAATTCGATAATTTTAAAGTTTTAAAGTTTGATCTCCAATCGCATTACAAATGGCCTTAATCATATCCGCTTTTTGTGTTTACGTCAATTAAAAACAATACACAATATTAGCTTAAAGCCTGTAATTTTAATTTAAAAAGAAAACACGATTTAAAGAAATGCTCCAACATGGACAACAATTCATAGCAAAATCCTATCGTACACATTTTATCCCGTGAAATAGTAAACAAAAGATGTTTTAATTTACTATGACGTTGAAAGTTTTTGTCGTCATTAACTTAACACCTTGTACATCTCCAGGACATTCAGGACATCCGGACAAGTGAAAGTTAATTTACAAAAGCAAACCCGAACCTGAAAAGTTAAAAAGTCAAAAAATAAATTTAGAGAGCATGGAAATTTGTTTTCAGCTTTAATTATTTTATATACCCTATTAAACAACAAAAGTTTTTAATACAGTTAAATAACATATGATTTCAAATAGCAGAATAGAAATATTTTATGTCAAATATACCTATGTCAAAAAATATTGTGTATTAATTAGACAAATAAACTGGTTTAGTTCGGTAATATATCAGCCATTGTATCTCAAATATAGTTTGTTACTGGTGTGGAATATCTATACTCTCTACAAATGCAAATGAGTGGAACCACTTAACCTGTTCTCCGATTAAAAACTTCTAAAAATAGTTTTTTTAGTCAAATATTCATACGAAAAAACCAAAAATATTGAAAGCGGTAGTAGGGATGTACTAGAACCGATAAATTAACAAAGATTTTTGTACATCAATCTTTCAGTGATTTAATCATCAGTTAAACCTGTTTATTCATGTATTCATTCATAGTACAATTTTTTGGAATTTTGTTTGGGTAGGGAGTGGGGTGTTTAACTAGACATTTTTCCTTTGATGGTAAACAAACATAAATATTTTTACAACAACCTTTTTTCATTTACACTAAATCAAGCCAATTAATACGTTTCATGCATTGAAAAATTTCTGGAATAATAAAGCACGCCAAATCTTACGTTTTCATGCAGTAAGAAAATTCGAGAACAATTTCGAGGGAGTTCTAACCCCAGAAACCCTCCGTGGGTGCGCCATAAAATCAACTTTTAAATTATTAAATGTGCATATGAGTCTTCATAAACAACGTAACGTATTTGTATGAATCAAAATCATTAATCGATTTTCCTAGCAAGCAAGAGATACTAACACATCTACCAATTACTTAACGTGTATGATTTTACGTCATCACCCACCAGCAAGCAAACAAATTACCGATATTCATTCAACTCCCTCAGTCCTACATGGAATATCATGTCATGCAGTCGTAGTTTTTAACTAAATTGTAAAATAAACAACTTTCTAATAAAAAAAAAATATCTAACTTAAAATTCATGGTCTTCCTCGCTCGATTCGTATCTTCAAAAACAAAAAAACATCTTCAGGGTCTTGTGCCCCGTCAGTGATGCTGTAATAAGCAAGATGAAAGCAATTTGAAACAATACGCGTTGATGAGATACAATGGCAGCTGTTCGGTGTTAATATCCCATCGTATGCGGAATAAGAGAAGAAGAAGAGAAAAAGAAAATCCACTTTGTGTCTCTGAGACGTCTACAGTGTGTTCATCATCGTCTCAAACATTCCCAAGAACTTCTGCTCGCTTCGAACCCGCAAGAAAGGAAGCGTTTTGAATTTTTTTGCTTGCTTTTTTTTGTTTTCTTTTTAAAATTTTGGAGATGTGCGGCGGTTTGAAACAAATTAATTTGAAATAATTTTATTTATTTAATAAGTCATTTTTTGCAGATTGTTATTACGAAAAGTTTGTATTAAATAACATTGTTAAAAAATAATCTAAATTTGTCTAACTATTTAAAATTTTTAACAAAGTTTTATTTCTTAATATTTAATAAAAAACATATTCTTAAATAATTCAATAATTCAGCACTTCATGCGGAATTATTAGAAAAATATTTAATTAAAAGACTAATATGAAACTATGAAAGAATCTTATGAGATTTGAATGTAAGATCAAAAAGGCTTTGAAGAAGATATTAATAAATTTATATTGAAGAAGATATTGATAAATTTATATTGAAAAATATATTAGTAAATTGATAATAATGAAGATAATAATATATTTATATTGAAGAAGATAATAATATCAGTATGTTAAAAATTATTAATGTATTTATATTGAAGAAAATAATTATATATAAACATATTTATTTTTATCTGTTGATAACTATTCAATATTCTCTTATTGGTTTCTTTGTTGCTCTTCCATATTTGTTCAATAAGTTCATCACTCATTGCATACATGAACCCAATTGTGCTAATTTGAAAAATTAAATATCATCGAAACCACCAAAAAGTTCCTCGCTTGAGAGAAACAATGGAAGAACTCCATCGAAGATTTCGATGGAAACATTTAGTTAGTTCAAATCGTAATTGCGAAGAGAAAGAGAGAGAGAGAGGTGTGTTTTCACAGCAAACAGAACCTCGTTGAATATCATCTCCACTGCGGTCACATGTGCGTCCAATAACATGGACCCCCCATCATGGCAAAGTCCACCACCGACGTCGATCAGAGAGAGAAATTGGAACTGACAGTATTTTCACACAAAACGTGCTGCAAGCCCACTTCGGCACAGATTTATCGTGTGGATTCGCCCGCGGAGACTTGTGCCATTTTCTTCATTACCGACTTCTTTTTTCCATTATAGCAGCGATCGGGCGCTTGAATGATGATATAGAGCAACAACACTTTCGTACAAGCGCCTAATGATATTCATCGGGGAAGCTCAAATTTCCAAGGGCGATAATGCGTAACAAAGTGGACGCAGGTCAACTTGGAAGTGACGTGTCATCAACGTCTCTTATGCACTCTTTTATTTTCTTCTTTTTCTTCTTCTTTTACTTATTCTTTTTTTCTTCTTCTTTTTGGTGTTCTTCTTTTTATTAAAGTTATAATAAAATAAAACAAGTTTATATTAAAATACAAAAAACATTGTGAGAATCAACTGACGTTTGGATCGTTGGGCTATATTATTATTATTCAACTTATATTATTCAACTTTTTTTTGTTCATCTTAATTTAAGACATAAAATAGGCTAAAGTTATTATTTTAGCAAAAAATTATATTGAAATTTAAAACAAATCCTGAAATGTTTGAGAAACAATTATTTAAATGACCTCATCTGATGACGATCACGTGATGTGTCAATTGCGCTCCTCGACAATTTGTTGATCGACGAGGGCGTGGCCAGGACAAGTGATTGGACGGGGAGCAGTTAGCGGAAGTGATTCATAAAAGGACTGGATGCTATTGGACGAGAAGAAGCATAAGATTCTGTGAACTTTTAAGCTGCTGAAGTTAGTTGCGCTAAATCGATTTTTTGGGAGATATTATTTGAACGTAATAATTAATTTCAGTGTGGATTATCTCTTCAACATGATGGGAACTGATATGTCTCACTTTCGGTCAAAAGTTAACGAATCTCTACTGAAACTTCACTCGACAGCCTCAACGAT